>CM035803.1:46333739-46353739 GCA_020466265.1 Siphamia tubifer
ACACACACACACACACACACACACACACACTTTTCCACAGGCTGAGAAGTGTCAGTTTCCACATGACCAGGCAGTGTGTGGAAGCTTTCATTTTAAATTCAACCCTCTCATGTTGGAGGCTACAACAGGGCGAGCCTTTTCCGTCTGTCGCTGCACGAGGTGACGCCGTGAATGAATCAAAACACAGCGAGCGTTGGGTTTATTTTTATGGCTGTTGTTTGATGACACGCGCTGTTGTGCTGATTGGATTTTCAAATGTTTAAAATATGCATCTGGAGCTGGGGGGGGGGGGGTCAACTGCAGAGTGGATTTACTCATTTGTCACATGACATCGCATGCCCTAAGGCCTCAAAACACACAGGTGTCAAACATGTGGCCCGGGGGCCAAATCTGGGCCGCCAAAGGCTCCAGTCCGGCCCTTATATGAACTATAAAAATTCCACTAATATATGAATCATTTTAGTTGTGGTTCCAAATTCACACCAATTCACTCTCATAAAATAACCTATGAATATTCACAAGTCACATTTTTTTCACATTTTTCATTTAGTTTCACTAAAACAAAGTATAAACAGACTCAGGGCCAGCTTCTACCCCAGAGCCATTCACATTTTAATTAAAACACAAATAAACTTCATTACCCCCACACATCCTCTTTTCACCATTCCTCACAAATGCTCTCCCAACTGCAGCAATATCGTTATTTATTTTATTTTTTTCACCACTTCTTACTCTTATGGAAGTCAAAAAAAGAGCCCATAGAAAATCAAAATATTAAGATAAAAAGTCAAAATATTAAGATAAAAAGTCAAAATATTAAGATAAAAAGTCAAAATATTAAGATAAAAAGTCAAAATATTGAGATAAAAAGTCAAAATATTAAGATAAAAAGTCAAAATATTAAGATAAAAAGTTAAAATATTAAGATAAAAAGACAAAATATTGAGATAAAAAGTTGTAATTTTGACAACATATGCTCAAACTGTGGAACCCAAATGCTGTAAAGTTGTTCAATAGCACTTGGATTCAGAAATGGAGTTAATTTAACAGTAGTTTAAACGTGGTTTTAGCACAAATGAAATATTAGATTTGCTTTAGGTTAGTCTCCGCTCTCTGATTCTTTTGTAGCTCACTTCTGCTGTAAATGTTTTATGTGTTTTTGGTTTTTTATCTTTCTTGTGTTTACAGCGTTTTGTCGATGCGGTGGTTTTGCCCGTCGGCCACCGTATAATGCAGGTCAATACAGCAACACTAGTACAGTAATGCAGCATTGGACATTAGTATTCTATATTGGAGCGTGTCAGGAATATTCAAACATTAATAAATCATGCCTCATCTCTAATCATAAGTTTGTCTCACTAACTGAAAGTCATTCTCAACTCTTGTTTTTTTTCTTTACAAGTGCATTAAAAGCATTTTGCATCATTTGGGTGTGCTGATAAGGGCAATTCATCACAGTAAGTAAGCCATTTGACATCTTTTCAGGTTTTTATAAGGTCAGCCACAATCATGACATTTGCAATCACAGAAAATTCACTCAGTGCCGCATGTGGGATCCTACGGTGAATTCTGCTCTGAAAACTCAAGCATGTAATAAGATGATTTAAAAGAGCAAAGACTGATGCCATTCACACCTCATATTAACATCCGTCCTGGATAATCTGATACAGCGTATTGACACCTCTAATGCACACGCAGAATAGAATACACTCAGGACGCATTCACAAGTGCATTTGTCCACATTCTCTCCCAGGATTCACTGGTTCTGAGGCGTGTAATGAACCTAAACGGCTGCTTATTAATAATAATAACAATAACAATAATAACAATAAATTAACAATAAAAACAATAATAATAATAATTATAATAATGATGATGATAATAATAATAATAATAATAATAACAATAACAACAATAATAACAACAACAACAACAATAATAATAATAATAATAATAATAATAATAATAATAATAATAATAACAATAATAACAATAACAATAATAATAATAACAATAATAACAATAATAATAATAACAATAACAACAATAATAATCATAATAATGTTCACTAATCATTTATTTTATGGCTCATTAACAATCCCTTAGAGGATTTAAAAAAAGTTAAATATATCCTGGGTCGTGTTTTTCACATATGTCCATTTCAATATTCGACCACGTATGACGTCACTCTGACGTTATGTGACGTCGCACAACGACAAATGTCACATGTTAGATCTAATGTTAAATATGAAGCACAAGATATTGTCTGATTTAACTAAATATGTCAATAACCTGCTTTAAAGTAAAGGTCATACATTTACTAAATATACCATTGGTGCCACGTCATGTGACGTCTTTACGTGACGTCACATGACGTCTTTACGTGACATCATGGAGCCTATGGGTGTTATCTCATCTGAGGTCAGAAGGTCAGATGAAGTGAATGAAAAAAACAGCTGATACTATCTGGTCTGGATTCTGAGATATCACCACTGATGTGTTTGAACTGTTGACCTTCACTGTCACCTTGACCTTTGACCTTTATAGCACAAAATTTAATAGTTTCTTTCTTGACACATTATCAATCATCTCTGAAAGTTTCATCAAAATCCATCTATAACATTTTGAGTTATCCTGCTGACAAACAAACAAACAAACAAACATGAGGTAAAACATAACCTTCTTCTCAGAGGTAATAACAGAAACACATTTAGCAAGACACCATCCTGAGCTAAATAAGATAAAGAACTACTGGAGTAAAAAATTTATATTTGTTTTTTCTCTTTTATTTCCCAAAGTCTGGTTCAAAAATATTCCTGCTGAATAAATCTGAACTGACTCACATATGATGTGTATGTTTTGGGGGAATATGACTCCTGATATGATCTGTAAATATCATTATTCAGCTTTTTCACATGGTCTGGGTTTTAACAAAAGCAAGCGAAAAATCAGGAATATCGAAGAATCGCAATTTAAATCGAACCAGCACCCAAAAATATCGTAAAAGAATCAAATGGGCATAAAAGCCTATCATCCCAGCCCTATTTTCAATGATTTCTAGTGATTTATTTTTTTTTGGCTGCATTTGTTCTCATTGTTTAACACCACAGAGAGGGAGTCAACATTGTTTGAGATCAATGCATTTTTTAGTCTTGCAGCCAAATATTTTAATATTTAGTGCATGTGTGTGACCATCAGCGGTCATCCCTGAAAGCTGAGCAGACATCCTTTATTAGAACTCTCTATTATAAGCCAGGGAGGGCAGTGCTACACCTCAGTGATGTGTGGGGGAAACAAAGACTGGACAGGACGGACAGGACGAACAGGGATAGAAATTAATAGACGGTGCTATTGCAGTTAAAGATTGAAAGGTGGTGTGTTATTCCCAACTATTAACTGTCCATCAATAAAAATAAATAAATCGAAAAAAGAGAAGAAAACCCAAACAGCACAAAAGAAAAAGAGATTCGATAAATAAATAATTAAACAAAAACGGTAATGAGCATCATAGTTGTGGATGACTTGATAGTGTAAAATAGAATGCAATAGAATAGAACAGAACAGAAGGGGGACACCAGTGCAAGAAGAGAATGAGTTTAGGGTAGAAATTCTGGAGAGATTCTCAGCACATTCTGGCGGGTCCCATCATTCACTGAAATGGAACTCAGCAGTGATTTCTAGTGAATTTTTAACAGTGATTTGGACCAAAAGTCACTTCTTTACTTATGATTCAATGGAAAAACAACTTGGAACTAAATCCAGCATGGTAGCAGCGTCACCTTTTGCTTTAGCTAACCTCACTAGCATTATGTTACACCGTCCTAGACCTGAGCTTATCGGCTACCTGACATTTTCTGTCAACAGCAGATTAAAAGACAGTTAACGGCCCCCCCTGACAGGAAGGAGAGTCACAGAAAGGCTTGTCTAAATGTAAATGGGAACAGTGTTTGTGGCTGAACCTCCTCTCAGCTCCTTCTGTTATAATGGATCACACTAGCAAACCTGCAATTACTCACTGTCTGTGGCACCATCCTTTCATTACAGCCGTTACACTGAACTCCATGTGTTTAAGAAGAAAGAGAAAAAGATAAAGACATTAGAATGCAACCAATATGTCTTGATGTTTTGATGACCCTCTGGAAGCTCGTTACTCGTACCAGGTTCTCCTCGACGACTGAAGGAGTCGCTTTTCCATCGTCTCTTTATCGATATTTACAAAATAATGTATTTTCTAGATTATCAGGTGACTTAAATTTCCTCCATAAACCACAGTGCACCTTATATATGGATTCATTCTGGTTGGATTTAGTAACTTTTTTGTCTAAAAATGTTGACTTCTTGTTTCACAATTATTATTTTTTTATCTCATAATTTTGACTTTATTTCCTTTTGGCTTTTTGTCTCATACTTTTGACTTTTTATGTCACTTTTTATCTCACAATGTTGGCTGTTTATCCCATAATTTTGACTATTTATCTCATTATTTTGACTTTTTATCTCATTATTTTGACTATTTATCTCATTATTTTGACTATTTATCCCATAATTTTGACTATTTATCTCATTATTTTGACTTTTTATCTCATTATTTTGACTTTTTATCTAATTATTTTGACTATTTATCTCATTATTTTGACTATTTATCCCATAATTTTGACTATTTATCTCATTATTTTGACTTTTTATCTCATTATTTTGACTATTTATCTCATTATTTTGACTTTTTATCTCATTATTTTGACTATTTATCTCATTATTTTGACTTTTTATCTCATTATTTTGACTATTTATCTCATTATTTTGACTTTTTATCTCATTATTTTGACTATTTATCTCATTATTTTGACTATTTATCTCACAATTTTGACTTTATCTCACAATTTTGTTTGTTTATCTCATTATTTTGATGTTTTATCATTTGATTTGGTGTTTTATCTCATAATTTTGACTTTTTATTACAATTTTGACTTCACTTGATGCACCTTATAGTCCAGTGCACCTTATAGTGCGGAAAATACGGGACTGAAAATAAATAGACGTGCATAATGTTTGTTTTTCCATTAAATTACAAATGCAATGATTTATTTATTACCATGAGATGAATGACATGCAGGGATGAAAGCCTTACCCCTTCTAAAACCAATGTAGCCTTGTGGCTCCGCCCTCAATACGGACAATATATTTATGATTAATTTACCAGATTTTCCAGACTATAAGGTGCACTTAAAAGACTTACATTTTCTCCAAAAATGGATTAATGGATTAATTCTGGTTGTGTTAATGATATTGTAACACACTTGTATTAATAATATTCTAACACACTTGTATTAATAATATTCTAACACACTTGTATTAATAATATTCTAACACACTTGTATTAATAATATTTTAACACACTTGTATTAATAATATTCTAACACACTTATATTAATAAATATCTGTGATAAAAGGTGTGAGAAGATGGTGATATTTAATGTTTTATATATAAGGATGATGAGTTTTCACCTTCACTTAAGCTGGGATATAAGTATAATCATATTGAACTGAAAATGTTGATATGAAAACGTCAGTGGTGTTTAATGTGATAAGTGAATGTGAGACGTAACCTTTTCCTGAGCTCAGCTTCCAGGAGTTTGTCTTTTGCTGACATTGACATGTGAGGTTAAATACTTCAAAGACAAACACAGGCCATCTGATGGAAAACCTGATTGGAACTCGCAAAGACCAGCTTGAAATAAAATGTATAATCAGACAGTGAACTGGAGGCAGCTGGTCACAGTGGTGTGTACGTACGAAGAACTAAAAACACCAAAATTACATGAATACATTTATTCTAGAAGCTTCTGACATTAGACCAGTGATATTAGACTGTGTTAAAGATGACCAGAAATGAAGAAAATAATCATTAAAATGAACAAGAATGACCAAAATAATCCACAAAATGGGCCAAAACTAACCACAAATGTGTAGAATAAGAAAATATTTACTCTTACTTTTACCAAATAATCAATGAAATGAAAATAAATGATGAAACTATTTTAAAAAATTAACAAAAATGACAAAAAATATTTAAAAACAAAGAACAAAAATGGCTGAAATATTCTGTACAATTACCAAAATAATTAATAAAATTAACAAATATTAGTAAGATTTTCAGTAAAAGAACAAAAATGACCAAAATATTCATTAAAATGACAAGTACAATTTCACATATTAACCCTAGACTTATTTTGGAAACCTGAGCCAAACAGTATTTAAAACATTTCATTGGGAATAATAATCATTTTCCATGTTCATCTTAAAGAGGAATGAACACGTTGACAAATAAAACTACTGCAACACAGGGACCAGGAATTAATTAACTAATTAATTAAATTATATTTGTTTTTTGGGGTTTTTTTTGGTTTGTTTTTTTACTCAAATTAATTGGTATTTTAATGAATTAAATTGTAATTGTAATCAATTGATATTTTAAATTATTTAATTTCATATGTGTCTGGTAAAGAGTTTCCAGATGCAGAGTGGCGCCTATCAAGCCCAGCAGCATCAGCTGATTTGAAGTTGCTGTCAGGATTAATGGCGTCCCCAGATTCCTATTTGATGCGAGGCTCCTCGGCGTGTGATGCGAGGCTCCTCGGCGTGTGACTGATTATTCAGAGTGTTTTCCAATTTGTGTTGCTGGAGTGCGAGGAGAATGCGATGGGAGTTCTCTCACTTTTACCCTTTTGACAAACGCGATCCTCCAGAAATGGATGCCTGGCACTTTGGATACGGAGGACGGCCTTAACGCACGTCTGTTTCCAAATGAAGTTCTGGGAGATGACGGATGAAAGCGGATGCGACGCTCAGGGCCTGATTTACCGCCGTCGCAAAGAGCAGCCGCAGAATGTGTCTTAGTGCTTAAATACAGTCATAACATGTGTCTGATAGTGTTTAAAAACAGTCATAACATGTGTTTGATAGTGTTTAAAAACAGTCATAACATGTGTTTGATAGTGTTTAAAAACAGTCATAACATGTGTTTGATAGTGTTTAAAAAACAGTCATAACATGTGTTTGATAGTGTTTAAAAACAGTCATAACATGTGTTTGATAGTGTTTAAAAACAGTTATAACATGTGTTTGATAGTGTTTAAAAACAGTTATAACATGTGTCTGATAGTGTTTAAAAACAGTCATAACATGTGTCTGATAGTGTTTAAAAACAGTTATAACATGTGTCTGATAGTGTTTAAAAACAGTCATAACATGTGTCTGATAGTGTTTAAAAACAGTCATAACATGTGTTTGATAGTGTTTAAAAACAGTTATAACATGTGTCTGATAGTGTTTAAAAACAGTCATAACATGTGTCTGATAGTGTTTAAAAACAATTATAACATGTGTCTGATGGTGTTTAAAAACAGTCATAACATGTGTCTGATAGTGTTTAAAAACAGTCCTAACATGTGTCTGATAGTGTTTAAAAACAGTCCTAACATGTGTCTGATAGTGTTTAAAAACAGTCATAACATGTGTCTGATAGTGTTTAAAAACAGTCCTAACATGTGTCTGATAGTGTTTAAAAACAGTCATAACATGTGTCTGATAGTGTTTAAAAACAGTCATAACATGTGTCTGATAGTGTTTAAAAACAGCCATAACATGTGTCTGATAGTGTTTAAAAACAGGGTTAATTTCGTCAAACGAGATTAAATATGTCCATTGACGACCTTTTTCCCAGGATGAAGACGGGACGATGACGAGACGACACAGCTGTGTTAAAAACATAAACGTGCCAATGTGCGTGTTTGTCAGCAAAGACGAAGATGTCAAAGCGCTGTGAGTGAGTTGAGTATTTCAACTTTCAGAACAGTGCTGTACTAGTCAATGGCACAATTCTCTTACTGACCAATCAAAAGCAAGGAGGAGGCGGGACAACCACAGTCAAAAACCACCGAAAACAGTGGCGGCGTATGTGGGTCAGCTGATCTCAGCAGTTTTAGACAACCCCATTATTTATGAGCTGTCACTGAAGGGGTACCACAACTGGTACCACGACTGGTACCATGACTGGTACCATGACTGGTACCATGACTGGTACCTCGACTGGTACCTCGACTGTTACCACGACTGGTACCATGACTGGTACCACTCTGGGTTAAAAGCAAAGGCATGAGTCTTGTCCATTGTAGAAAAGTAGTTTTGTATGATGATAACAAGGAAGGTGTTAATGTTTACTAAATGTGTTGTTAGTCTATTATAGGAATGACTTCAGTGGTTTGGACTGATTATCAACTGACAATCTGATTATCAACTGACAATCTGATTATCAACTGACAATCTGATTATCTACTGACAATCTGATTATCAACTGACATTTTTTGTTAGTAAGAAGTGAGTACATTTCCATGTACTGTAAATACACAGTCTGTGGATCAGACTAACGCCTGCATCACCTCGGTGTAACGACTGTTTTCATGCACGTGTTCGCCTTCGTACCGCTACTTCCTGCCCTACTTTCTACAAACTACTTTAGCATCGATATGTTAGGAACACGTTTGTTTATTTTTCTGACATGAGTTTAGTTTGTAAGGAAAGTTCAGTCACATCACATTCATTCAACCTTGGAGAGAAAAGACGACACGCTGCTTCAGGGTGTTTTTTTTTTTTTCATCTGTGACACAGTGACGTGTTGTTTCTACTTTGAACCTTCTGTCAATTATGGAAAACTTTTAATGATGGGATGTTCATTTAGAAACTAAGACTGTGTTTTTCCTGTGAGTTTAACACATTTGTTCTGTTTACATGACAGTTTTTATTCCTGTTTAATCCAGAATAAATGTTCATTTCTCTTTCAGATGAACCATGTAAATAATAATTCACTATTGAAATGAAGAAAGTCACTGCTTTATTCTGATCCCATTTATGAATTCACTTAATTCCTTTGGAACATTATTCCTGTCATTCTACACATGCTCCTGGTCTGGTTCACATGATGATATATATAATATATATTGAATATATATTGTATATATGTATATAAAGGTAAAGGCAGACATTTACACATTTACACCAGATCCACTGATGGTTCAGAAACAGCTGACATCTACTGACACTTTTACAATTTTACACTTTTACAATTTTACACTTTTACAATTTTACAATTTTACACTTTTACACAGTTAAAGGGTTTTTACACAAAAACATGAAAACACATTTCCTGCAGAAAATTAACTGTGGCGTGTGTTACTGTAGAAACTTGATCAGAGTTGGTTGTTACTCATATTACTTTCCTTCTGTTTATGTAAATGCATGTGACCATCACGACTCTGTGCAGTAAAAGCAGTAGGAGGCAAAATGCAAATATCACTGCTCTACAAAGTCTGAGAAAATATCAGCTTCTAATATTAAATGTGTTAAATATGATTCTAGTCAGATGAGTCACAAAACAAATGACCTAAGTGTTGGTTAGCTCAGCTTTATACACACACGTGTGTGTGTGTGTGTATATATATATATATATATACTGTATATATGATGTTGTTGATACCTCATGACCAAATATGGGTTTTCTATTTAATTTCGTGAGCATTAGTGGCCTCATATTTGGATAAATTGTATTTTTAATTTACATGTCATCTTTTGTCTATTTTGATCGATGTATCTGTCTGTCTGTCTGTCTGTCTGTCTTCCTTTTCAAGGCCTAACTCTGATTCTCATGAAAAATAAAAGGCAACTAATATAGATGACAAATTAATATTTAATTGTGATTAACCAAAATTAATGAAAAAAACCCAATGATTAATCTGATTAAAATATAATTTGACGTCACCACTTATTACATAGATATTCATGTTTGTAAATACTCCTAATATTACTGTTATTTGTTTGTTTGTTTGTTTTTTTACTGTTATTTGTCATGTTTATACTGATATTTAAAGTCCAGGTCACATATCTTCAGTCTTCTGCTGCACGAGCAGATGCATCTGCAGGAGCAGAGCAGCAGATGTCTGATAATGACCGTTGAAAACCACGTAATTTATGTGGTTAAAGTCAGTATCTATTTTATTAAAGGTATGAAGGCAGTGATGTGTGCCAGCGTTGGAAACAGACGTACCTGTTTACATCCACAAAGTTAGCATAAAGGAGCTAACAGGCAAAGTTAGCATAAAGGAGCTAACAGGCAAAGTTAGCATAAAGGAGCTAACAGGCAAAGTGAGCATAAAGGAGCTAACAGGCAAAGTTAGCATAAAGGAGCTAACAGGCAAAGTTAGCATAAAGGAGCTAACAGGCAAAGTTAGCATAAAGGAGCTAACAGGCAAAGTTAGCATGTGAAAAGAAAAAGCCACAGAAGAGCATTTTGAGTCAAACTTCATGGTCATAAAAGCAGAACATTTTTTTCCTTGTCCATTTATGTCCCAAGACGACACTGCAACAAATAGACTGCAGGATATTTCTACAAGAGCAACGAACTGAAGTAAACAGACAAATGTCAAACAGCCTTCCACTATACTTCGACTAAATATTTTACCAAAATTATAAACTGTAAAAACCTCTTCAAATCAATAAGTATCTCATAATTTTGACTTTTTGTCTCATGATTTGAATTTTTTATTTCATAATTTTTTACTTTTTATCTCATAATTTTTTACCTTTTATCTCTTAATTTTTATTTTATCTTAGAATTTAGATTTTTTATCTCATGATTTTAAATTTTTATCTCATAATTTTTATTTTATCTTATAATTTTGACTTTTTATCTCGTGATTTTTTACTTTTTATCTCATACTTTTTTACTTTTTATCTTGTAATTTTTGACTTTTTATCTCATAATTTTGACATACCTCATGATATTAACACTTTATCTCATAATTTTAACATGTTATCTCATAATTTTTAATTTATGTTATAATTTTTTATTTTTTATGTCATGATTTGAAATTTTTATCTCATATTTTTTTGACTTTTTATCTCATAGTTTTGACCTATCTCATGATATTAACACTTTATCTCATAATTTAAACTTTTTATCTCATAATTTTAACATTTTATCTCATAATTTTAAACTTTTTATTTCATAATTGTAACATTTTATCTCATAATTTAAACTTTTTATCTCATGATTTTGACCTATCTCATGATATTAACACTTTATCTCATAATTTTAACATTTTATCTCATAATTTTTATTTTATCTTATAATTTAGATTTTTTTATCTAATGATTTGAAATTTTTATCTCATAATTTTTTACTTTTTATCTCATAATTTTGACCTATCTCATGATATTAACACTTTATCTCATAATTTAAACTTTTTATCTCATAATTTTAACATTTTATCTCATAATTTAAACATTTTATCTCATAATTTTAACATTTTATTTCAGAATTTTGACAGCTCACATGAAGCAACAGGTAACACCGACACCCTCCAACCTGAGCCAGAAACTATATCAGAAGGTGTTTGAAGTGGAGATGAGAAGCAGAAGACGGCTTTGGGATGCGACGGCGGCCTCTCAGACACGTGTCAACAGTCAGCGAGCGCCGTTAAATAGGACAGGCGGTGATATTTTTTTTTTACACATGGGGTAAAAGGCTGGCAGAAAAGCGTCATGTAAGTGTAATATTTTTTTATAAGTGACACCTTTCACTCCAGCCTGAACGTGTGGACTGAGTAAGAATGTGACATAATATAATTCTACACCCACAGTAAAAATCTGCTGAAAAACAGCCATTCATCTCCATGGTTAGATGTCATTTACTCATCATGTTCTTTCATCATCAGAATAATATAAATGAAGCTTATTTTATTAAAAAAAAAAAACAGGGAAAACTCTAAAAAAACAAACCCTGTGTGTGTTTATGTATGTAATTAAATGAACAGAAAAACAAGTGTTTCCGTCCAACTCTATTGGTTTTACTGGTGAATCAATGTTATAGGTCACAGGTGTCAAACATAAGGTCTGGAGGCCAAAGCTGACCCATTAAAGGGTCCAGTCTGGCCCATATGATGAATAACAATGAAGATATTAAAGGTGTAAAAATTATTAAACTTCAGGTTCTACATACAGAATAATTAGATCTACATTGGGTCAGAGTGGTAAAATATGATCATAATTATCTATAAATAATGAAAAACTGCAGATTTTAATGGAAAAAAGTCAAATTACATGAAAATATTTATATTAACAAACCATCCTTTTACTAAAACTAAAACCCTCAGAGTACATTTCTAGTTTTACATAGTTTTAAATACAGTTACATTTTACATGTAAAAGGTCTGAGTCATCTCAAGGCCCCCAATATTACCCCCCCCCAAACCCTTTAAAAATTATATAAGTATAGACATTTTAGATGAAATATGTGTTAAAAGTAAAAGAACATTTTGATTTTAGATGTCATTGGTGTCAGTGGGTAAATGTGTCTTCACTGACTGAACATTAAACATTAAACCATTCAAATAAACCAGACATGTGGGTCATGTGGGTCATTTTCATACCAGACATGTAGGTCATTTTCATACCATTGGGTTTGTTTTATTTGTCACTTTCACCTTCAACAATGTTTGTTGACAGACGTTTGGTGAAATATCGATCCAGGGACGATTGCCTTTTGCCCCAGTGACCTTTGCCCCAGTGCTCTCCAGATCCACCTGGTCCCGCACCGTGCAGCTGCAAGTTGTTGCTGATCTGCAATATTTAAGCAGTGAAGCTTGCAGTTGCTGGTGCGGGTCTTCTCCATAACCTGGACACTTTGCCATGTCCTCTGTCACCGTAACCTGGACACTTTGCCATGTCCTCTGTCACCGTAACCTGGACACTTTGCCATGTCCTCTGTCACCGTAACCTGAACACTTTGTCATGTCCTCTGTCATCGTAACCTGGACACTTTGCCATGTCCTCTGTCACCGTAACCTGGACACTTTGCCATGTCCTCTGTCACCGTAACCTGGACACTTTGCCATGTCCTCTGTCACCGTAACCTGGACACTTTGCCATGTCCTCTGTCACCTTAACCTGGACACTTTGCCATGTCCTCTATCACCGTAACCTGGACACTTTGCCATGTCCTCTGTCACCGTAACCTGGACACTTTGTCATGTCCTCTGTCATCGTAACCTGGACACTTTGCCATGTCCTCTGTCACCGTAACCTGGACACTTTGCCATGTCCTCTGTCACCGTAACCTGGACACTTTGCCATGTCCTCTGTCACCGTAACCTGGACACTTTGTCATGTCCTCTGTCATCGTAACCTGGACACTTTGCCATGTCCTCTGTCACCGTAACCTGGACACTTTGCCATGTCCTCTGTCACCGTAACCTGGACACTTTGCCATGTCCTCTGTCACCGTAACCTGGACACTTTGCCATGTCCTCTGTCACCTTAACCTGGACACTTTGCCATGTCCTCTATCACCGTAACCTGGACACTTTGCCATGTCCTCTGTCACCGTAACCTGGACACTTTGTCATGTCCTCTGTCCTCTGTCATCGTAACCTGGACACTTTGCCATGTCCTCTGTCACCGTAACCTGGACACTTTGCCATGTCCTCTGTCACCGTAACCTGGACACTTTGCCATGTCCTCTGTCACCGTAACCTGGACACTTTGTCATGTCCTCTGTCATCGTAACCTGGACACTTTGCCATGTCCTCTGTCACCGTAACCTGGACACTTTGCCATGTCCTCTGTCACCGTAACCTGGACACTTTGCCATGTCCTCTGTCACCGTAACCTGGACACTTTGCCATGTCCTCTGTCATCGTAACCTTGACACTTTGCCATGTCCTCTGTCACCGTAACCTGGACACTTTTCACATTACGGACTCTGGCTGATCTACACCCAGGGTTTTGTTTGGTCTTGTTTTGTTTAGTTTGTTTATTAAATTATTGTTCCCTTCAGCCCTGTGGACTGGAGTCCTCTTTTCACCTCACCCATCATGACACCTTTGACGACTTGTCATGATCTTCCTGGGGTGCACAGGGCATGTATGTTATCGGAGGGGGGCGACAGCAGAGCACGTGGACATTTTTTTGGGGTGTTTTTTAGGGTTTGTGGGGTTTCGCTGGCATGTCTTTTGTTTGTGCTGATGGAGTGATGGCTGCCTCCTCCTTTTTTAATCATTTCCTGTTTGACTTCTGTTAACTCAGTCCACTTTTTCTTTTCATTCGAACCCAGGAATCACTTTCTTTGGGCTCATGATGGATAACGACTGCGTGCTGTGGTGGGGTTTTGGTGGGGGCACCCAGAGGGACTCACCAGGCAGCAGTGGCACCTGTTAGAACTCTGTGATGAATGAGGGTCAAAGGTCACTAAAAGCAACATGGGTAGCAGAGTCCTGCACGGGTTCGGGTACCCGCGGGTGACCCGTGGGTGAACCGCAGATTTTCACGAAACGGGTGAAAAATGTTGTACTGTGTCGGATACGGGTTCGGTTCGGGTCGGACGTGGGTGATCGCGGGTCTAATTAGGCTAAAAACTGTTCTTTAGTTTGGACTTGTATAGCTACATCCTGTCGGCTTTCTTCTTGATGCGTTTTTCAAGCATGTGTGTGTGTGTGTGAGCTCACGGATAAAAATAGTTTTTTAATTTATTATTTGCCTGCTACTGTTTAACAACATGTTTATTTGGCTCTGCCTTGGCTATGTCACTGTTCAGTATATTCGTGGCAATACATTTTGTATTTAAGTTTGACACTTTGTATTTAAGCTGACATTTTCTTCCGGGTTTGGGTCGGATATCGGGTTCATTTATAGCGGGTCAGTTCGGGTGCAGATTTTTTATTTATTTTTCGTCGAAAAACAGGTCGGATACGGGTTTGAACATGACGGGTACGGGCGGTTGCGGTATGTCAAAATCAGAACCGTGCAGGACTCTGATGGGTAGCTCCCTCATAGCCAATGGGATGATGCGTACAGTACTATATTTATGCCTCTGAGGTTTTGGTTTCATTTCGCAAATTGAATTTTCTTTCGTATTCAGACACGAAAAGTTGATGTGAAGGTTTTTTGTAACTTCGATTATTGAATTGTTCACTGGGTCTTTCGTAAGTCCACGCATGACTGTATTCTGCCTGTTATTAAATGTTTAGTGTATTTGTAATGGAAATGTCAGTAGTTCTGCACGTGTGCAGTAGACAATCTGATAGACTGAGGAAGAAAATGATTCAAATGCCACTAGTTTTTCTGAACTGTCCAGTTGTTGTTCTTCACATTTTGGGGGAAACATTATAGATGTAAACATTATCAGAATGTCATGTGATTCTTTTCACTGTTATTATTGGTCTGGTTCTGGACTGGTCTGGTCTGGTCTGGTTAACATCATATTGGACTGAATGTGGAACTGAACTAACACGACTTTGACACTCTTATTGTAGAAGATGATGGTGTTTCCATGGTAACGACGGAGCCTCTGAACATCCAAATGGGTCATATCTGATGAACAAGCAACAAACTGTATGTATATGTCTATATATATATATATATATATATATATATATATATATATATATATATATATACACACACACAGCCCTCGTCCAGTGTTAGATCGTCATCATTCAGCAGTGTGGTCTGTTTGTCTGTTTGTAGAACTCTTAAGATTCACTGAATGTATTCACTGAAAGGAAAGTGCTGAAGAGTCTGGAAAAGATACACTTTTGTTCTGATAGGGTAATTAATCACTTCTGAGAAAAGGAAGAGGGTAGAATTCAACAACAAATGATAAGTTCATGATTTAGAGAAAGTCTCCTCATTTAAACTAGAAGCTGGGTTTCCATTCGACTCAAATATTCCAAATGTAAACTGGTGATGAAATACAGAACTGATGTAAAAACTGTCAAGTTACCACCCCCCACCAAAAAAAAAACAATACAAAAAAACACACATATCCCATTGTAGGACAAGTAAAATATTACATTATGGCCCCGCCCTAAACACAACAGGAACTCATTATGACCCTGCCCTAACCCCAACAGGAAGTCGGCCATATTGGATGGAAGTGTGGACCTCATCCTTTCAACTGGTTCTCCTAGAATTTACCAATTTACACCAAACTGGGTGAAAATCGCCTACACACATGTGGTATGAAAAGTGATCAATTATATTATTGATCAAACAATGGCCGTGGCTGTGATGAGTTCGTAAGGAAGCATAATTTTCAGACGTGTAGGAGTGTGTGCGTCTCACAGAATGTTGGATTGAGTGCACGATATGATGTCCTCCCACTGTCAGGTGGTCTCGGCTGTCGCGTGGGGAGGCGAGGGCCTAGTTATTATTAGTAAACTAGCACCACATCTCATGTCACCAGTTGAATAATTCATAAACACCAGTTACTTATTGACACAATGCCAGGCAACAAACGGACCCAAATGTAACAGATGTTCACAATATTAATAGTAACAGAATTAACAGAGCAGTCGAGAGCAGACCATCACCAAGGCTTGATATGGTTTCATATAAGATGATCGACCAATAGGTGTTGACCCATCTGCTGTCCAAAGATGAGATGATGTGAATGCAATAAACGCGAGATTCTATCTTGTCTGAATCCTGAGATATTACCACTTATGTTTTTTTAAATGTTGACCTTTACTGTGACCTTGACCTTTGACCTTCATTGCTCAAAATCTAACAGATTCTTCCTTCACCCATTATCGATCATTCCCGAAAGTTGAATCAAAATCCATTCAGTACTTTTTGCCTAGTCCTGCTGACAGACAGACAGACAAATACCTCCTTGGCAGAGGGAACTAGAAAAGCACTCTGAGAGCACAGACCTCCGCCAAGGTAGACCCCCCACCCCAATCACCCCCAAAATTAAATCAGTTCTTCCTGTTTACATTTCCAACATATCCTGAAAATTTCATCAAAATCCGTCCATAAGTTTTCGAGTTATCTTGAACACAGTCAAACAAATACCTCCTTGGCGGAGGTAATAAACAAACCGTTCTCCTCCACTCCACGGATCATCTTGGTTTTAGGTTCACCACTGAAACTAGCAACTATAGGACAAGGCACATAAACAGTGGTCAAGCAATCAAGGTCAGTACACACAGTCCAAAAACAGGTACAGGGACAATCCAGAAGATGTTACCAGTGTGTGGAAGAGGGTCAGGCCAGAGATCCAAGAGCAGACGAGGTACAAGCAGGGGTTCGAATCAAAGTCAAGATCAGGCAAAAAAAAACAGGCAACAGGGGACATACATACCAGACAAAAAAGGACTGGACAGAAAGCAGAAAAGCCGAAACACGTCGAAAACCAAGAATCAGGGACAAGATGAAGAATGCTCATTAGTCGCAACCGGGGCAGACAAAGTCGCCATGACAAAGAGGACACACCAGGTATATATAGGAGGAACACATGAGGATACATTAATGGGGCGGAGAGACACCAGTGACAGGAAGACGAGCAAGACAAGGTGACATGAACCCACATGACAAAATAAAAGCCTCAAACACAAACAATGGCAGAAAAAACAGGAAGACTCACAAAAATAAAAACAAACACAAACCAAAAGAGACTTGGTTCTTTACACTTATTTATAGTTGTTTTATAAACTTTTGTCTGTGATCCGTGTGTCCTCTGTTGTGTGTTAGCAAGACAGCTAGGTAGCACCTACCTGCTTTTGGTAGGCAGTCACATAAAACCAGTCACATAAGCGAGAGAGAGAGAGAGAGAGAGAGAGAGAGAGAGAGAGAGAGATATGCATATGTGGCTCATAAGGAACAAGCAGCTTCCACTAATTCTGCCTCTACCACCACCGCAAACACCAATCACAGCTCAGTATCATTGTTGGGGTCTGCAGGTGATGTGCAGGGGGCAGATGCATCATGTCCCGGCAGGAAAATAACTATGGAATGACATCTTTAAACTAAATACTTGTGCTAACACAGGAAGACTGTGGTGCTAGCTGCTTCAGCTGGCGGACGTTCAAAACTTTGCATTACTGCCATCTACAGGATGGACAGTATAATACTATGGCAAAAACCTCTACCATGGACAGAAATACCTCATAAGGTATAATACCTTACATACCACCCATTCCATGTAACAAGTGGACTTGTTAAAAATGCAGAAATAACTCTTTTACTTTGTGGAAAACAGTGATGGAAACCCACTTCCTTTTAGCATGAGTGCTTGTGTGCCTTATAGATGTGAGGACATAAAGAGTCCCCTATAGACTGTTCTGAATATTAACACACATGCTTTTGTCTCCACACCTTTTCCTCGCCATTTCAATAAAAAAAAAAAGCTGCAATTGTTCTTTAAAAGGGCGAACAATTGATAGGTGAAGCAATACACTTTCTGCAGCAATAGTATAAAAGGACAATGGACACATCTCTATGAGGACGTGAGAATAAAGTGTCTCAATGAGGATGTGTGAGAATAAAGTGTCCCTATGAGGACGTGTGAGAATAAAGGGATGTGAAAGTGCTGAGAGATGGAGGAAGCCAGAAGACTGCAATCATGTCTTTATGGGGACCTGGATCTGTTCACACACTCACACCATGGGGACCAAAATTCAGGTCCCCACAACGGTTAAATATAAATGGAGGTCCCTACTAGTAAAATGTAAATCTTTGTGACATATCCAAATGTATGCAGATGATGTGGCTTTATATAAATACATTAGTTTTTTCCAGAAGTCCCCATAAAGTATGAGTGAAACACCTGCAAAGTCAAACACATAATACTGAAAGGTTTGAAGATGTGTTTATTTTTAATATTATTTATTCATTTAAGCTTTGAAAAAGGATTTATTCATTCATTATTTTTTAATTTCTTTTAATAGTATAAAAAATATATGTTTTCTCTATTTTAATTTTAGAAAAGTTATAATTATTATATTTGGTTATTACTATAATTTAATTAATCCATTCATTTTTTATATTTTAATTAAAAAAATTGTTTACGTTTGTGTTATTAATTTATATTTGATTGTTTAAATGTTCCTATTTTTATTTTAAATATTTGTGTATTTTCTCATTTATTTATTGAATTACTTTTATTTAATTCATTTATTATTTGATTAACTAATTAAACTAAATTTAAAATTTTAATTAATTAAATTAAATTAAGAAAGGGAAGGAGAGAGGGGTTGTGTGTGTGTATGTGCTTGTGTTCCTATCTTTATGGGGACATTAATGTCTTTACACAGTCACACCATGGGGACATCTGACACTATAGGGACCAAAATTCAGGTCCCCACGAGGGTTAAATATAAATAAAGATCCCCACTAGTAAAATAGAAATGATGTGGCCCTATAAATACATTAATTTTTTTTTTCCAGAAGTTCCCATAAAGTATGAGGGAAGCAGGTGTAAAGCGAAACATTCATTTTAGCTTGAAGATGTGTTTACTTTAAAGAACAAAAAAGTATTTATTTTTCTGTATTTTTTTTTTGTCTGTATTTTTTGATTGATTGATTTTTTTTCTGTGTCATGCACACAAAGACCCAGCCCACATGAGTTTATAACCACACCACAAAAAACACACAACATGAGAACAAAGACAAAATACATAAAATACCAACATAAAATACAAAGAATATATATAATCTGAAACAAACAAACCCTCCTGGCGTTTCCTCCAGGCTTCCAAAACAAAAGCAGCCAAACTTACACACATTAAAATTAAACAGCCTTTCCAACTGTTCATCATCGGAGCGCAAAAACAAACCTGAATTACAAACAGACATTTCATGAAATACAATCCTTCTAAATTCACCGTAACATGAAGAATACAAAAGAAAATGTGATTTGTCTTCAACTTCACCCAGTTCACACACTCAGTGTACTTATTTAAAAAAATATATTATTTATTTAATTTTTAAACTATTAATTTTTATTTATTCATTCATACTTTTTAAAATGCAATTACATTTTCTAATTTATTATTATTATTATTATTATTATTATTATTATTATTATTATTATTATTATTATTATTATTATTATTATTATTATTATTAATATTATTATTATCATCATAATTTTTATTATTTAAAAAATG
>CM035803.1:46363739-46398739 GCA_020466265.1 Siphamia tubifer
CGGCAGGGAACCCCCTTAAATAAAGAGGGCGGTCTGCGAGGGACACGTCTGGGAGTAACGGGTGATGATGTCATCACCTCCTGTGTGATGGAGGTCAGCTGTTATTCAGGCAGGACACTCGTTCCGCCCCGGTGGCTTCACGGCATTACTACACAGAACACAAACACTTCTACTGAGTCTATTGAATCTGCCCCCCCCTCCCTCCCCCTCGCCCCACCCCCACCCCTACAGTTTTCAATTACATGACCACCCCTACACCAGCACAAATGGAGGAGGTCAAGACGCTTTATCTCAAGGGTCTTTGTGGAGTAGAAGACTTATTTGTCTGCAGGTGTGAAAGAGCTGAAGAGCCGTCACACACACACACACACACACACACACACACACACACACACACACACACCTGCTGTCAGTTGGATGAACTTTCACTCACATCACCTCCATTAACTCTGGATCACTACCTGTATTCGACCACACTGAAAACACGCTGCGTAAACGCTCGAGTCTGGACGCTGGATAAACATAAAAAAATAGAAAAACTAAATGTGTCCACTTCAGTCTGTCCTCAACTATGGCTCAGATCAGTTGGACTGTTGCTCTGTACCTGCTCTGGACGTCCCAGACACGTCGCAGTGGGTTCACCTGCAGCACCAGGAGTTCTACCACCTGCTCCAGGAACTGTCTGGATGACGTCCACTTTCAACACTATTTCTCTCTCAGTTGTTCTTTCTGGGTTCTTCTGGGTCCTTCTGGGTTCTTCTGGGTCCTTCTGGGTTCTTCTGGGTTCTTCTGGGTCCTTCTGGGTCCTTCTGGGTTCTTCTGGGTTCTTCTGGGTTCTTCTGGGTCCTTCTGGGTTCTTCTGGGTTCTTCTGGGTCCTTCTGGGTTCTTCTGGGTTCTTCTGGGTTCTTCTGGGTCCTTCTGGGTCCTTCTGGGTTCTTCTGGGTTCTTCTGGGTCCTTCTGGGTTCTTCTGGGTCCTTCTGGGTTCTTCTGGGTTCTTCTGGGTTCTTCTGGGTCCTTCTGGGTCCTTCTGGGTTCTTCTGGGTTCTTCTGGGTCCTTCTGGGTTCTTCTGGGTCCTTCTGGGTCCTTCTGGGTCCTTCTGGGTTCTTCTGGGTTCTTCTGGGTCCTTCTGGGTTCTTCTGGGTCCTTCTGGGTCCTTCTGGGTCCTTCTGGGTTCTTCTGGGTCCTTCTGGGTTCTTCTGGGTCCTTCTGGGTCGGTCCCAGCATCAACCCATCACCACGGTGGCAGCATCTCAATGCTGATTGGCTTTCATGGCCCAGTGTCACACAAATTCACGTGAAAAGTTCTATATTTTTTTACGCATATTTACAGCAAAACGTTCTGCCCCAACACCTGGACGCTCCACCTGGGGTGAATCTGCATTCAAACGTGTCTCTCTTTTCAGTATTGGACATAATGTCGACACATGAATGTTAAAGTTGGCCTTCAGTCTGACCATAACATAATAGAAGTAGTTCAACACTATGTTCTGCTTCCTATGGTGACGTCTGTCTGTTTTTTCTCCACTTGTGTCTCATTAACCTTTTTGGTTTTTCTCCAGCTGTCTTTAGGTGTCACCAGTAATTACCCCCACCCCCCAAAAAAGGTTCAGTAAACATGTGGGGTGGTCCAGATTAGATGCCATTAAATATTTGTAGTTAACACTGGTGCCTCACAGACAGAAGGTTGTTGGTTCTATTCCCACACCAGACATTTATGTGTGGAGTTTACATGTTCTCCTTGCGTCTGCGTGGGTTTTCTCCAGGTACTCTGGCTCCTCCCACCATCCAAACACATGCACTGATAGGTTAACTGGTTTAACTAGTTTAACTAGTTAATCTAAAGTGTCCATAGGTGTGAATGTGACAGTGATTGTTTGTCTATATATGTTCAGCCCTGAGATGAACTGGAGACTCATACAGGGTGACCTCTGACCCCACCTTCACCCATTGTAGCTGGAGTAGGCCCCCAGTGACCCTAGTGACCCTAGTGAGGATAAAGTGGGTCTAGGGACCAGATAACACCACAATGACTATAGAATAACCACCTTATTAGTGATCCATAATGTAAAGTGTCAGTGTTTTAACCCATAAAAACCCAAACATACTCTTTAGTTTTTCTTCTATATTTATCCTTTAAATGATTTATCACCATTTATAACCATATTATTGTGTTTATTTAATAAAACCCACCTAATTTTCTATAGTTAATTGACTGATGGTGTCACCTGGTCAGCCTTTAGCTCACAGCTCCTGCTTCCATCACCTCTATTAACTCTGGATCACTGCCTGTATTCACTACGTCTTCCTCTGCTCTAATAGAATTAGTTCAACACTACGCTCTGCTTCCCATGGTCAAATCTGGCTTTTCTCTCTCCCCTTGTCGTCTTTTTTTTTGTTATTCTCCCACTGTCTTTCAGGTGTCAGCAGTAATTATATCTAATGACAAAGGAAAGGAGCAGCTCACCTGAAAAGATCACATGACCTCTGCTGAAAACATGCTGTTAATGCGGTCGGCTCTAATGCAGACGTACAGCTGCAGGACAGGCTTTGATGCTAACACACTTTTGATATTCAAACTTTAGCCTCGCTGTGAGATTCAAACCAACTTTTGTGTCATACACAGTCAGAAGACGGATTTTACAAGAGCACATGTCTTAAGTGATAAAAAGAAGAAGTGAGAGAAGATCCTGTTCTGAAGCTTACAGTATATATATATATATATATATATATATATATATATATATATATATATATATATATATATATATATGTGTGTGTGTGTGTGTGTGTGTGTGTGTGTGTGTGTACCTTTAGGTGTAAGAACACATACTTTACAGTTATACCAGTTATATGAATACCACATTGTCATTTCCTGACTTTCAATTTAGCAAAATTCTGACAAATTTGAGAAACATGATAATTTTTAAAAAAAATCAAACAAGAACAAAACAAGTGCAAACGTGAGCACATATTCAAATGCAGAAGATCGATTAGATAAAGACTGAAACTTTATTTTCATTATACACAATAGACGACGACTGCGTTTACATTCTATTTTTTTATTCAGAATTATTTATTCTGAATAAAATAATCCAGAATGAAATCTATTTTCCTTCATGTTTACATAGACATGTTAATTCTGAATAAAGGTTTCCATGGAAACAGGTGTATTCCGCTCTAGTTAATTGGTCTTTTCAGAGCTGGACGTACAGAGGGTTCTGATTGGACAGAATGGCCTCTTAACATCTGGATGTTTTTCTTACTGGAAGAAAATGATGGCGTCCAAAACGATGGCGTTTCAAATATCAACATATTAGAGCAAATACTACATGTGATGTTTCACTTTATTTTTGTCATAATTACGAAGCAGCAGCTCGACCCAATCAACTATAGGAATCAACAAACTAATGCCCACAGAACAATATGTGCGTCATCAACCACAAATATGTGCGTCATGGTGAAGAGGAATAATGTGTGCAGAACAACAGGAATAATGTTCCAGAGGAATTAAGTGTTTCCATGACAGAGGAATTATTGAATTCAGAATTAAGATCAGAATAAACCAGTGACTTTATTTTGAATTCAGTTTAATAGTGAATTATCATTTTCAACTGGAATTAGGTGTTTACATGGTTCATCTGAAAGAGGAATGAACCTTTATTCTGGATTAAACAAGAATAAAAAGTATCTTGTGAACTTCTAACTACACTTTCAGGATGCAGATTCATAAATAATCATAGTAATAAATAGTATTAGGCAGCATGTTGAGCACATATACTACATAGAAAACATTTGATTCATATGGTACTTGTAGGATTTTGCAGAGTTGTTAGACTCACAGCTAAAAACCCAGACCTAAATCTTCAACTATAACATGCTGATTATGTTTCTTTCTTTGCAAATAAATCTCATAAATAAAGCCAAATCAGCAAACCTGCCTCTCCATATTTAAAACCCTCTGGCACTCTGCCCCGAACCTCTTTATTCTCACTGATGACACAAATCTGCAAAAACAGGTCACAAATAAATTGTTTTGGTTTTTTTTCCCTTTAAAAAATAGGGCTTACAACTTTCCAAAAAATATTCAGAGGACGAGTACAGAGTGTATTTGTTGTTTTTTTTTGTTTGAAGTTGTGGATGAGGTGCAGAGTATTTCCAGCAGCGTGATGATGTATGAAGGGGAAGCTGACTTCAAACAAACCAATAATATAGATGTTAAAATAGAGGCTTCATAATGAACCTGGAAAAGTGATGTAACAGCTGCTCTGTCGCCTGTTTTAAAGCTCACACACACTCACTGTACGACACAGGGGTCAAACTCTGCTCCTCCAGGGCTAGTGTCCTGCAGGTTTTAGATATTTCCCTGTTCCACATGATTCAGTTTAACCCTTTAAGTCCTGCAGCTTCAGCAGTTCCACATTAATCAGAATCATAATCAGAATCGTTTTTATTCGCCAGATACATTTGCACATACATGGAATTCTATTCCGACAGGTGGTGTGACTCTCAGAATAGTAGAGATATAAAATATAATAATATAAAAATATAAAATAGTATGTACAAGAATAAAAATAAATAGTATTATACAAAAAGAGTGGTGCAAAGTACACGAGGTAGTGCAAATCAGTGTGAATGTAGGACTTGAATGTATGGCAGTGCAAGACTGTATCAGCTGTTAATTAAAGTTATGGCAGTGTGGTAAAAACTGTTTTTAAGTCTGGTGGTTTTGGTGCGCAGGGTTCTGTAGCGCCTGCCGGAGGGGAGGAGGGAGAACAGGTTGTTACCCGGGTGGGCAGAGTCTTTAATGATGTTGGCTGCCCTCTTCCTGGTTCTGGAGGAGTACAGTTCCTGGATGGAGGGCAGGGGGGCTCCTGTGATTTTTTCTGCCGTCCTGACTGTGCGCTGTTAAAAAACTAGAATAAGCACTTTTATTTTACAAACTCTGGACTGGCCTGGGTTATTCCTGTGGGAGCAGTGGAGAAAAGAACTGTGCTGCACACTGACAATAATAACAATAATAATAATAATGTATTATATTTCTATAGCACTTTTCAAGACACCCAAAGCACTTTACATTATTGATCCATAATTCAGTCACTCTTACATGCTCGCTCTGGTGGTGTTAAACTACATATACTGACAGAAGACTGGCTGACATGTTGTGTCTATGGTCGCTCTGACCACCACCAAACATTCATACACTAGTGTGAGTGACACTGGTGTAGTGTGTGTGTGTGGGGGGGGGGGTCACTGGGGGCCTAATCCAGCTACAATGGGTGAAGGCGGGGTCAGAGGTCACCCTGTATGAGTCTCCAGTTCATCTCAGAGCTGAACATATATAGAGAAACAATCACTGTCACATTCACACCTAAGGGTGATTTAGATTAACCAGTTACACAGTTAACCAGTTAACCTATCAGTGCATGTGTTTGGATGAATAAAATAAAATACTTTGATATAGTATTTTTTAAATTGACTGTATAAGTGTTTATTGCAGGAGTTTAGTTTTTTGTGCCACATTTACAGCTCATAAAGACCGTAGGGGATGTTTTAAAAATGCATGATTGTTTGAAAGCAGCTCTATATCAGTCCTTTAAAGCTTCTGACGCCTCTCACTAGTGTCTGGAAGATCAGGTTGGCGTGGCAGGACAATACTTCCTGCTGCTTTTGTCCACTCTCAGCTCTTTTATGCTTTATTTTAGAGCTTTAAGCAGATGGTTGATGCAGCCCACAGTTATTTCTGTCTTCCCTGCTCCACTTCGCTCCGTCCATATCATCATTCTATTTGCTCATGATTCATAAATGCTCACTTTCCACCATCCCTGTTTCTGCCACCATGTCATTATGTGTAAACAGATAAACACACACCCACACAAATGTGCTGTTAATTCATTTTAATAACCTTCACATTTTCTGCTCATCTCTGTGGTTATTAGAGCGTTTTTTTGAACGTGTCAATACGCCCTCACCTGACTTTCTAAATCACCCTCAGGAGGAGTTTCTAGATCTGCCAAGACGTTCACGGCCTCGTGTCGTCAACGCTGGCGGATTTAAGAAGCTTAATGTTGTGTTGAGATGGAAATGTAAGTACATTTATTCAGCCAGTGAAGCTCTTTAATCAGCTGTCCACAGGCAGGAGTGGAAGCAGAATGTCTTATTTTTGAAGTTTGGAATGTAGCATCTAAATACTGTTGGATATGAACAGATGGACAGAAGTGTTGGCGAACGTCCTAAAAGGAGGCGGAGCTGCCAGATGCACCCCACCGACCACAGAGAGATGTGTTTGTGTTGACTGGATTAAATGTTTTATATGCAACATCGTGACTCATAGAAGTGGAAGATGGTTATTATCCACTGGTTTACAGTCGACACAAACACTGTCCTCTACTGGACTTTTAAAAGTGGGCGACGAGATCTTAGAAAAATGCTTCCAGTCGTTACATGTGGAATAAAAGTGGTCTCCACTAGAGCATGAAACAGGCTTTAAAAGTCAGACCTGATTCAAATAACATTTATACTCAGACCCTGTCAGGTTCAGTCCCCAGCACAACAAACCCCGCCCCTCTCACAAACATTTGATTTGATTGGTCCTATCATTATCATTGTGAAAACACATTTTTAGTGATTGTGACCTTTCACCTCTCACTCGGTCTCTCTCATTCTCTCTCCCTCTCTCTCATTATCTCATGGTCTCTCTGTCTCTCATTCTCTTCCTCTCTGTGTTACTCTTTCTCCCCTCTCACTCTCTCTCCTATCACCCTCTCTCTCACTCTCTCTCTCACACACACACTCTCTCATTCTCTCTCTCTCTCCCTCTCTCCCTCTCTCTCTCTCTCTTTTTTCCTTCCACAGTCTCAGAGTCTTTACTCCTGGAGGATTCTGTTGGTTTCTCTAAATTGGTTTGAGACCGTTTTATTCCAGCTCTATATGTAAAGAGTCACAGAATAACTTTTCTTATGACTTTGTCCTTATATAAATAAAATAAGACTGGATTATCGACTGGAATCTGCAGTCGAGGAGGAAGAAGAGTCTACAGTTTCAAGGAAGATGGTAAAATTCTGCCTGTTTTAAAGCCAATGGATCCATTTAATGTGGCAACATAATCTATCAGCTGTTTGGATGAAGGCGTGTGGGCTGGAGTGGAGGTATCTGGGCCTGGTGTGGAGGTATCTGGGTCTGGTGTGGAGGTATCTGGGCCTGGTGTGGAGGTATCTGGGCCTGGTGTGGAGGTATCTGGGTCTGGTGTGGAGGTATCTGGGCCTGGTGTGGAGGTATCTGGGTCTGGTGTGGAGGTATCTGGGCCTGGTGTGGAGGTATCTGGGTCTGGTGTGGAGGTATCTGGGCCTGGTGTGGAGGTATCTGGGCCTGGTGTGGAGGTATCTGGGTCTGGTGTGGAGGTATCTGGGCCTGGTGTGGAGGTATCTGGGTCTGGTGTGGAGGTATCTGGGCCTGGTGTGGAGGTATCTGGGTCTGGTGTGGAGGTATCTGGGCCTGGTGTGGAGGTATCTGGGTCTGGTGTGGAGGTATCTGGGTCTGGTGTGGAGGTATCTGGGACTGGTGTGGAGGTATCTGGGCCTGGTGTGGAGGTATCTGGGTCTGGTGTGGAGGTATCTGGGCCTGGTGTGGAGGTATCTGAGCCTAGTGTGGAGGTATCTGGGTCTGGTGTGGAGGTATCTGGGCCTGGTGTGGAGGTATCTGTGCCTGGTGTGGAGGTATCTGGGTCTGGTGTGGAGGTATCTGGGCCTGGTGTGGAGGTATCTGGGCCTGGTGTGGAGGTATCTGTGCCTGGTGTGGAGGTATCTGGGTCTGGTGTGGAGGTATCTGGCCCTGGTGTGGAGGTATCTGGGTCTGGTGTGGAGGTATCTGGGCCTGGTGTGGAGGTATCTGGGCCTGGTGTGGAGGTATCTGAGCCTGGTGTGGAGGTATCTGGGTCTGGTGTGGAGGTATCTGAGCCTGGTGTGGAGGTATCTGGGTCTGGTGTGGAGGTATCTGGGTCTGGTGTGGAGGTATCTGGGTCTGATGTGGAGGTATCTGGGTCTGGTGTGGAGGTATCTGGGTCTGATGTGGAGGTATCTGGGTCTGGTGTGGAGGTATATGGGTCTGGTGCGGAGGTATCTGGGTCTGATGTGGAGGTATCTGGGTCTGGTGTGGAGGTATCTGGGTCTGATGTGGAGGTATCTGGGTCTGGTGTGGAGGTATCTGGGTCTGGTGTGGAGGTATCTGGGTCTGGTGTGGAGGTATCTGGGCCTAGTGTGGAGGTATCTGGGTCTGATGTGGAGGTATCTGGGTCTGGTGTGGAGGTATCTGGGTCTGGTGTGGAGGTATCTGGGTCTGGTGTGGAGGTATCTGGGTCTGGTGTGGAGGTATCTGGGTCTGGTGTGGAGGTATCTGGGTCTGGTATGGGTGCCTGGTTTCCTGGGAGCGCATGTTCTTCTCTCTCCTACTGTGGTCGTTGATGATTTCATCCATTCAAACCCGCAGCAGCAGGCTCAGCGGCGTCTTTCTGCAGCCTCATTTGCAGTGTCACTAGATCGAGTTTCTCTGCTCTTTTGCATCTAATTAGGACAGACTGTGTGCCTCCAAACAATGGGATAATGAGTGGCGTTGGCGGTTCCCATGCCTCCTGGCTCAGTGCCAGAGCTCAGAAATGGGAATCACTCTTTCCTGGTTTGTGCGAAAGCTCGGCGCGCTGCTCCTCTAGAGGCTGTTAGTGACACGGCCGTGGTATCATAGGTAGAAAACACACAGGCGTAAATTGTTGTCGAGTGTTTATTCCAAAAGCATGACTGACAGATGGAAATTGATATCACACAGAGTGAGAATTACCAACGATTGATGTCATGGAAACTAATTAGTTTGGGGTAATTTAGGCTAATGAGAGCGAGTTTAGATGTTTAAGGGTTCTGCAGGAGTGTTCTTACACTCTCCACAGATAACACTTTTTATTCTGCAGGAGTCACATGTGCTGCTGGACTGTGTTACAGCAACATCAAAGACACAACATTTAGTGGTACCTCAACTTACGAAATTAATTCATTCCATAGGTGCTTTCTTACCGTGAGTTTTTCGTCATATTTTACATTCGTTCTGAGGCCCCCGATACTACCCCCCAAACCCTTTAAAAATTATAAACATATACATATTTTGTATGAAATTTCAATGAGCACACTGGGAAAAAGTCACCAAACAACAGTAACTGTGTCCTTTACACCTGTTAGAACTCTGTGATGAATGAGGGTCAAAGGTCACTAAAAACATCATGGGTAGCTCCCTCTTAGCCGATGGGATGATACGTACAGTACTGTATTTACTAAAGTGGATCTGTACTAAAGTGGATCTGTACTAAAGTGGATCCATCTACTAGAGTGGATCTGTACTAAAGTGGACCCATCTACTAAAGTGGATCTGTACTAAAGTGGATCTGTACTAAAGTGGATCCTTCTACTAAAGTGGATCTGTACTAAAGAGGATCCATCTACTAAAGTGGATTTGTACTAAAGTGGATCCTTCTACTAAAGTGGATCTGTACTAAAGTGGATCCTTCTACTAAAGTGGATCTGTATTAAAGTGGATCCATCTACTAAAGTGGATTTGTACTAAAGAGGATCCATCTACTAAAGTGGATCTGTACTAAAGTGGATCCTTCTACTAAAGTGGATCTGTACTAAAGTGGATCCAGACCTCAGGTATTCATGTAGTTTGTTCCACAGGTGAGGAGCAGAACCACTGAATGATGCTTCACTTTGTTTGGTTCTGATTAAGGGAACACACAGTAAACCTGTTCCTGACGACCTATGACCTCAGGGATCTGGCTGCTTCATAGGGAGCTTAAGTCTCCGCCCCTTCCAGGAGGCTCATGGGGCCTTAGATGAGAAAATTAATGAATGGTATTCAATGGGAAATATAATGTTAAAATGGTATCAGGTTTGTCATGTGACCTCCATCACACACATGTTGTACCTCATAATAAATGATAATTATTTATGTGCGTGTCAACTGCTTCTATAATTCGGACTACACGCCTGGCGCATATGTGATGTCACCACAGACCCCACCCCACATGTGCCACGCATTGTAGTCTCTTACTAAGCCCACATAAAACCTCATGTCACATTTGCTTCCATGGTCTGTTAATGACACATCAAATATTTATTATTCAACACTATCATATGTGAATGTCAGAACACTTGTCAAACGGAATCAGACTTTAGCTTGACTCGCTCCATTCACTCCCATTTTTTGCGAACTAAGCACTGGACTGGAAGTAGAAGGACGCGACTTCGCCTCCACATATGGAAGCAGTAGGTCTAGGATGTATTTGGGTCCAAGCCCGTTTAGTGCTTTATAGACTAGGAGTAAGATTTAGAACTGTGACCTTTGACCCACAGGAAGACAATGTAAGGATTTGAGGACTGGTGTGATGTGGTCCAGGTCCTGGTACTGGTCAGGACTCTGACAGCAGTGTTTTGGATCAGCTGTAGCTGCCTGATTGATCTTTGGTTTAGACCAGGGGTGTCCAAATCCAGTCCTCGAAGGCCGGTGTCCTACATGTTTTAGATATTTCCCTCTTTCACATGATGCAGTTTAACCCTTTAACTCCTGAGACTTTAGAAAAGAATTAAAATAAGTAATAAAATGAACAAAAATCGCCAAAGACCCCAATAAAAATGAACAAAAATGAATAATAAACTGACAAAATAATTTGTAACATGAACAAAGTAAGACAAAGTTTTTGTTCATTTTGTTGCTCATTGTTTATTTTTTCTATATTTTAGTTTTTATTTTATTTATTTTTTCTTTAATTTTGCTTCATTTGTGTTTAACTTATGTTACTAATTATTTTTGTCAGTTTATTATATTCATTTTATTGATGTTTTGGGCCATTTTTGTTCATTTTGTTGCTTATTTTAATTCTTTTTACTGTGGAACTACTAAAGTTTCAGGACTTAAACAGTTAAACTGAATCATGTGAAACAGGGAAATATCTAAAACATGCAGGACACCGGCCCTCGAGGACAGGATTTGGACACCCCTGGTTTAGACACTATTACAATAATCTAATTTACTGAAAATGAATGAATGAGTTTTTCTGTGTCTGGTTTGGACAGATAAGATCCACAGTGTGCATGTACAAATGATAAACCCAGGTATGATATTGTTAAAAGGAATGTGACTGATCTGTTCACTGGGCAGAAGAGGAAGATCATCCTGATAACATATTCTCATCCATAAACATGACTGATGGCGACGCTTCTGGTGTCAGTCGCAGCACAAATGACAGACTTGGCATGTGGATTTTACTCTGTCATATGTTAGCCTAGCCCATATGTTAGCCTAGCCTGTTTGTCATATGTTAGCCTAGCCCATATGTTAGCCTAGCCTGTTTGTCATATGTTAGCCTAGCCCTTATGTTAGCCTAGCCTGTTTGTCATATGTTAGCCTAGCCCATATGTTAGCCTAGCCTGTTTGTCATATGTTAGCCTAGCCCATATGTTAGCCTAGCCTGTTTGTCATATGTTAGCCTAGCCCTTATGTTAGCCAAGCCCATATGTTAGCCTAGCCTATTTGTCATATGTTAACAGAAAGCTAGCAGCAGCTGTGGGCGGAGTCAAAACTATTGTGCTTCAAACTGTCTGTGCAGGTATAGGCCAACACTACGACCAATCAACTGATATTTATATAAATGTAAAGAGTATAAAGTACAGATATTTATATAAATATAAAGAGTATAAAGTACATATATTTATATAAATGTAAAGAGTATAAAGTACATATAGTTATATAAATATAAAGAGTATAAAGTACATATATTTATATAAATGTAAAGAGTATAAAGTACATATATTTATATAAATATAAAGAGTATAAAGTACATATATTTATATAAATATAAAGAGTATAAAGTACAGATATTTATATAAATGTAAAGAGTATAAAGTACAGATATTTATATAAATAGTCAGAGTAAGACAGTAGTGCATGTAAACATACTGACAGTCTTCCATTGGTCCCAGTAGGTCTGGCAGCAGCAGCTACGAGTGTTTTATTGTGTGTGTGTGTGTGTGTGTGTGTGTGTGTGTGTGTGTGTGTGTGTGTGTGTGTGTGTGTGTGTGTAAAGTGCTTTGGGCATATCACGGGTGCATAAACTTCACTATATAAACTCAGTCCATTTACCACGGTCCACAGTTGTTGGTCCAGTGCCAAAATAGTGGGAGTGGGTTCAACTGGGGGTCATTTAGTCTGGGAGAATGACTCACCTGAAACACAGGTTAAAGACACTTCCTGTTAACAGCTGTTTATCACAAAGGTATAAATTCACCTGTTCTCTGATGCCTTCGTTCATTTAAATTGTGTTAATGTGGTTAAATGTTCATATATGACAGAAGGTCATGAACATTAGCACATTAGCACGTTAGCACATGGATCAGCTTATTACATTATGTTGCTCTGCTATTTACGCTAACGTCGCTATAGTGAGGAGATCCTGGGTCTGGTGTGGAGGTATCTGGGTCTGGTGTGGAGGTATCTGGGCCTGGTGTGGAGGTATCTAGATCTGGTGTGGAGGTATCTGGGTCATTTAAATTGTGTTAATGTGGTTTAATGTTCATATATGACAGAAGGTCATGAACATTAGCACATTAGCACATTAGCACATGGATCAGCTTATTACATTATGTTGCTCTGCTATTTACGCTAACGTCGCTATAGTGAGGAGATCCTGGGTCTGGTGTGGAGGTATCTGGGTCTGGTGTGGAGGTATCTGGGCCTGGTGTGGAGGTATCTAGATCTGGTGTGGAGGTATCTGGGTCATTTAAATTGTGTTAATGTGGTTTAATGTTCATATATGACAGAAGGTCATGAACATTAGCACATTAGCACATTAGCACATGGATCAGCTTATTACATTATGTTGCTCTGCTATTTACGCTAACATCGCTATAGTGAGGAGATCCTTAAACTTCTAGTAACGATGACACTGTTTTAACTGAAGCTAAAGATTCATCGCAGATGTTTCCCTCCATCTTTAACCCACTGGTTCAGTCACAGCAGTTTTTCTAACTTTAGCCTTAAATACGTTAAATGGGTCAAAATGAAAACATTTGAAGTTTATGCATAAAATCCAATAAAATGTCTCCTGAACACTTCTATGAGTTTTTGTGAAATTCCTACATAAGTGCTTCGAGTCATGCCTTTTAGGAAGAACACCAACTGACTGACAATAATTAAATCTAAAACAAAGACAACGTCAGACGACTGTGAGGACGTTACTGACGGACACTTATGTTTTTCTACTGAATTATTTCCCCAAAAGTCTCCGTCCATGTCTATCGCACCATCTGGGTCCATGTACGTGACCATGAACATCATGTCCTGTGATGTATAATTGTGGAAGAAAAGTGTTTTCATTACATTTTTGCGATATATTAGAATATCTAAACAACTGAAAAATCACTTCATGAAAGTGTAAAAACTTTTTTTATCAATATTTGAGTGTTTTTTCCAAAGTCAGGTGTTTCCATAAACAGTTTCAGTTATTGATTACAGCTGATATCAGTTATCGGCTCCAGATAATCCATAAGGGTGGAACGCTGCTGTATGTCAGGAGTTTGACTATTTTCATTGTGGACGTAAGGAAGACAAGCTAATGCTACAGTGGAGCTAACGGGGACGCTATCAAACAAACAAATACAAAAATAAATGAATAAATAAATGTGTGTATTTTCCAGCTCTTATCTTAATGAGCACTAATATGTTCCCTGCTTTTGGAATGCCTTAAAAAGAGTCAAATCAACAGCTAAGTTAATTAGTGTTTGGCTGCAAAACAAAAGATAATACTTTTACATCCAGTCAAGTCCAGGAATATTTGGACAGAGACACAAACGCTTCCACTGTGGAATTTAACCTTTTAAAAACTGAACCATTAAATCATTGTTCTTTGAAACCTCAGCCTTTGTTTTTAACAAATATAAGTTTCAATTTTGTATCATATTTGAGACAATGGGTCTCAGTGCTCAAAACAAAAGTATAATGTGCTCGAGTATAAACAAATGGTGAATTAGTAGAACTATGGTTCATTCATTCTGTCTGTCTGTCTGTCTGTCTGCCTGTTCTGTCTGTCTGCCTGTCTATCTTTCTGTCTGTCTCTTCTGTCTGTCTTCCTGTCTATCTTTCTTTTTGTCTGTCTGTTCTGTCTGTCTTACTGTCTATCTTTCTTTCTTTCTGTCTGTCTGTTCTGTCTGTCTGCCTGTCTATCTTTCTGTCTGTCTGTTCTGTCTGTCTTCCTGTCTACCTTTCTTTCTGTCTGTCTGTCTGTCTGTCTGTTCTGTCTGTCTGCCTGTCTATCTTTCCTTCTTCCTGTCTGTCTGTCTGTTCTGTCTGTCTGTCTGCCTGTCTGTCTTTCTTTCTTTCTTTCTTTCTGTCTGTCTGTTCTGTCTGTCTGCCTGTCTATCTTTCTGTCTGTCTGTCTGTCTGTTCTGTCTGTCTGCCTGTCATTCTATCTATTTATTACCTCCACAAAAGACGTTATGTTTTAACGTGCGTTTCACTAACATGTAACATTTGGTCGTTGTGCGACGTCACATAACGTCAGAGTGACGTCATACGTGGTCAAATATTAAAATGGACATATGTGAAAAACAGGACCCAGGATTTATTTACATGTTTTTAAACTCTCTAATGGATTGTTAACGAGCCATAAAATAAATGGTTAGTGAACACAGAACACTAGTTTATAAATAAGTTACGAACATCCAGATCCAAACCTTGGCAGATTTAATGTGTTAGCATTAGCGTTAGCGTTAGCGTTAGCACAGACTGGTGCTGCTTCACTGAGGTCTGACTGATCTAGTTATTTGTTCTATAGTTTGTTCAATTCTTTTTGGTTCTGTAGTTTGTTCTATCACATGTCATTGGTTCTCCAGTTGGTTCGATCACATGTCGTTGGTTCTCCAGTTGGTTCTGTCATATGTCGTTGGTTCTATCACATGTCGTTAGTTCTCCAGTTGGTTCTATCATTTCTTTCGTTCTCCAGTTGGTTCTATCACATGTCAATGGTTCTCCAGTTGGTTCTATCACATGTCAATGGTTCTCCAGTTGGTTCTATCACATGTCAATGGTTCTCCAGTTGGTTCTGTCACATGTCGTTGGTTCTCCAGTTGGTTCTATCACATGTCAATGGTTCTCCAGTTGGTTCTATCACATGTCAATGGTTCTCCAGTTGGTTCTATCACATGTCGTTGGTTCTCCAGTTGGTTCTGTCACATGTCAATGGTTCTCCAGTTGGTTCTATCACATGTCGTTGGTTCTCCAGTTGGTTCTATCACATGTCATTGGTTCTCCAGTTGGTTCTATCCTTTCTTGCGTTCTCCAGTTGGTTCTATCTCCAGTTGACTGTCATGTGTTGCAGTGAATTCCACTGCTGCCTCTAAACAAACAGGTTTTTGGTTTAATTGTCTTTTCTAAAGTGAATCTTCTTCTGCTCGTGTCTGCGTGGGTTCCTCCAGTTTCCTCCCACCGTCCACACATGCACCTCACTCGCTTTAATTGGCCGATCTAAACTGGTCGTAGGCGTCGGCGTCAGAGTGAGCGCTTGTTTGTGTGTACATTTCAGTCATGTGATGAACCGGGGACACATTCAGGGTGTGTTTTTTTCTTCCCATTCCCCCAAACAACTGAAACAAAATAGTCAAATTCAGGGTCCCCACAAGACCCACACTTCCAAAAATACTCCATAAATCACCATTTTTACCAAATACATTATTAAAGGTACTTTGACAAACAGCACCAGTCTGATGGTAGAGCTGGATGATATACTGACACATTCACCTGGATTTAATCTCCAGTGGGCCGGTGTTCCGTCCATTCAGGCATCCCGTCACACTGGGCTCCCAAGCGCTTCTGAGCATGCTCATGACCACCAAGCGATTTCACAGAGTAAAAGTCCGTCCATTCAGGCATCCCCAGCCAGTGGGGACATAAGTAATACTTTGAAAGTATATTTATTTTATCGTGCCTTTGACCAATAAACAGATAATCAATCACATGCGTACGATAGATTGGATATTGACATTAGTAAGTTTTTTATGATATGAACGTTGCCTGGGTGTTACTGTTCACGCAAACAATAGTCTATCTTTTGAGTAATTAAATACAAATACAATATTATAAAAAAAATAAAACAGTTAAAAAAAGTCTACCTATAATAGGAGCATTATATGATATTAATAGTAATGTTTCCAAATGCAAAGTAACATATTTTGACAGAATAATGTGAAATTGTAAAGATTATTGTCAATTTTGGCTAAAAATGTGAGTATTTAATACAGCTATTATTATTCTATTGAATTCTGTGTTTAGTTAAATTTCTGAACCATTATTTTGAACATTCACTGATGCACTGTTTATACCATGGTTTTGTTTGTCTTACTTTCAATATGGTCCCAGTTTAAAATCAAATATTCAGTGTGTGTTTTTCTGCTAAAGCTGATCATTACTGTTACACAGACCTTTAATAGTACTCACATGTACATATTAGCCTTTGGACTTTTATAATAACACATATACTACACTAGTTTCATCAGTGACAGACACTGCACTGGTCAGGTACTAATTCACTGGCTGCTTTTTTGCCCAAGTTCACCCCTGCTCAATACCTGGTGGGTCGGTCTGGGTTCAAAATGCCCGGGCCAATTTTCTGTCCCAGTCCAACCCTGGTTCACATTTTTATGTCCATGTCTTTCACCTGTTCTTCCTCTGTTCTGTTTTCACTCTTTAGTTCAAGGGGGTTCAGGTCCCGTCCTTAAAACCATTAAAACAATTAAAACAATTAAAACCAATAAAACCATTAAAACCAGTAAAATCATTACAACCAGTAAAACCATTAAGACCAGTAAAACCATTAAAACCATTAAAACCATTGAAACCATTGAAACCAGTAAAACCAGTAAAATCAGTGAAACGATTAAGACCAGTAAAACCATTAAGACAATTAAGACCATTAAAACCATTAAAACCATTAAAACCAGCAAATCCAGTAAAACCATTAAAACCAGTAAAACCATTAAGACCATTAAAACCAGTGAAACCAGTAAAACCATAAAGATCATTAAAACCAGTAAAACCTGTAAAACCATTAAGACCATTAAAACAATTAAAACCAGTAAAAGCATTAAAACCATTAAAACAATCAAGACCATTAAAACCAGTAAAACCATTAAGACCATTAAAACCATTAAAACCATTAAAATCAGTAAAATCATTAAAACCAGTAAAACCAGTAATACAGTTAAAACCATTAAAACCAGTAAAACCATTAAAACCATTAAAACCAGTAAAACCAGTAAAAACAATTAAGACCAGTAAAACCAGTAAAACCATTAAGACCATTAAAACCATTAAAACCAGTCAAACCATTAAGACTAGTAAAACCAGTAAAACCAGTAAAACCATTAAGACCATTAAGACCATTAAAACCATTAAAACCAGTAAAACCATTAAGACCATTAAAACCATTAAAACCAGTAAAACCATTAAGACCATTAAAACCATTAAAACCAGTAAAACCATTAAGACCATTAAAACCATTAAAACCAGTAAAACCATTAAGACCATTAAACCTCTGGTCGTGTTCAGGTCAAATCTGTCCCATTTCCATTTTAAAACACTCATAAATATAATGTTTTTCATGTGTTTCCTCCAGGTCTTATGTTAACCCTCCACACTATGACCTGAACATATAAAATAATCATCACTTCTGTCATTGAATTTTCAGTGTTTTAATCAACCTTGTAACATCTGTGGTGTTCCCGCTCAAAAGTGACTGCCGTAGGAAAAGAAGTTCAACCACCATCAAATGTCCGTTTATGAAAGCAATCAGAAAATGGTGTAAAGACGGAGAAGTATTTGATTGGTTTAGACAGATCACATGGCAGTAACAGTTCTCCACTAGGCTAGACCAACTCTGAGCCTGACAAGGGGAGGAGCAACCAGGTTCATGTCATGGGGTCACAGATCTAGAACACATAGACTACCTCTGTCTATTGGAATGAATGTTTCAGTTTAACCACTACCATCTTTATATGAAGCTGACACTGTTTACATGATCATCAGCTGATCATAACTGTCCTGTACCAAGATGGTGGCTGTGGCACCTGAGGCTGGCCATGCTAACATGCTAACATGCTAACATGCTAACATGTTACTGATATACTGTAGTGTTCTATATCTATGTCATGAGGTAGGATTAGTACCCCCAGACCCCCTTCTGGGCTAAGACCCGGTCTTCATAATGCCTGGCTCCGCCTCTAGTTTGAAACATAATTAGACCAAATTAAAGAACCTTCATGAATTAGTATAGATGTTTATTTACATTTGAACAGTTTACTATTCATCTGCACGTTTTTTCTTGTATGAGTTTTATCTCATATGAAAGAATCTGGAATTTAAAAAAATGTTTTTTTACTTTTTATTTAATTTTCTTCCATTTCAAACAAAACAAAATAAAACAAACAAAGATTTGAGACAAAAAACATGTAAATGGAAATTTTTTTTTTAAATCAATTAAATGAAATAGACTGTGATTATCATAGACATACAAAAAAATCAGTGCTTAAAACGGTACAAAATGTATACATGTAAACATAAATATTTACATTCTAAACATCCCTTTGTTAGAGTTAATGGATTTCAGTCAATTCAACAACCCAAAATAATTACTTACTCCATATTCTTCGACCATCTGCCATCTCTGCTCAAAAAGAACCCATTTTTATTTGTAACGACGCTGTCATTCTTCCCATCATGTCCACTCTGTTATAGTTGATTTGACCCTTTTCCAATTAACAGTTATCTTTTGTTATCAGTTGTAAAGTTTTCTTGTGAACTGTAACCACACGGTCACCTCTACACGTGTGCGTTTCTGTTTAACAGTGAAGATAGTGTGTAATTAAACAACAGCTGTATATGTGTTTGCTACTGAAATATTGATCTCTCTCTGGGTTTATGTGTGTGAGCGAGAATGATAGAATCTGGTGGGGGGGGGGGGGGGGGCATAATCTATTTGTGGCGCTGGGTTTTCATTCTGTGGGGCTGCGCCACAAATGACTCTATGTATGGGAAACACTGGTGAAGACGGGTGCTAAATAGCATCTCTGCTAATTGTTTTATGCCTCATTATCCAGGTATGTTCTGGCCCTTTTGGATGTTGTCTCATGGGAGAGGTCAAAGGTCAGTGTCTGTAAAAACATATCTGTATTTCTATGTTTATTAAATTGTATTCATCATTATGGTAAGTAAGTAAGTAAAATTTTATTTATATAGTACCCTTCACAGTACAGGTACACAAAGTGCTTTACAAACCAGACAATAAAAACAGCATACACAAATATAAAATAGAAAGAAATAGAGGAGAGAGGCTAACAATTAAAGACTAGTTTAATTGTAACTTTATTGTTTCTTGTCCTTCACTGTTGGTTTTGTCGTCCATCCCACATGGTGTTGATTTATTTTTGTTTTTACGCTGTAGATCTGGCTACGGGTGCTAATTAGCATCGCTGCTAAATGTTTTATGTCCCGTTATACAGGCTGAATAAACAGACGCCGCCTCCACATGACTGACAGTGTCTTCAGTTTCTGCATTAGTCAGAAACACTAGCGTAGCACCTGGAGACGTAGCAACGTTAACCACTTAGTGGAAACATATTCCAAAGTGACACCGAATGGATAGAAAATATAAACAATCACCCGGTTCTAAGTCATGTCTGTGTGAAAATGTGCTGACGTCTGAGGTCATTACTGAAGTAGAAATGCTGAGGAGTTTACAAAATACCAGGGAGATGAGAGGACGAGGTCGCCAATCTGAAAAAAAATGTCCTCTGAGGAAATGAGATTTATTCAGGAAAGCAAACAAAGAGAATGAAGCAGCTCCAACGGTGAGTCAGATGATTGGTAGGTCTGCAGAGACGTTCCAAAAAGACCAGTTCATCAAAAAGTGCACGTTACAGAGCAGCGCGGAAAGTAAAGAAAGTCTCTTTTTTTTTATGGAATACTTGATGTGGCCCAGTCTGACCCACACTCTACCTCCAGGGAAGTTGAGTTTTAGAACCTTGATAGGCTTAAAGCTTCATGTGGAAACTTAAGGTGAGTGTTTGTGTTCTTCACATAAACTGTCTGGACTCACTAGGACTGCAACGATCAGTCCATAATGTCGACTAAAATCAAAAATAGAAATAATCGATAATGAATTCTATTGTGTTTTTCCAACAGAGTGAGACATCTGATGTGATTACAATCTGTGGTCAGAGTCACTGATGAACAACAGTGTGTGTGTGTGTGTGTGTGTGTGTGTGTGTGTGTGTGTGTGTGAGCAGTAACACATGACAGCATTAGCATCAGGTCCTGGTACCAAAACTGTTTGGGAACATTTTAGTCTGGATACGGTGAATAAACAGACTAGTGCAGAGGTTTTCAAAGCAGACCTAGAGTATCATGGCAGTATCTCACTGATGCACAAACATTTCCAGAGAAAATACCTCGACCAGTTGAACCAAACACAGACTGACGTTTGATTCAACATTCAAGACAATAGACTCCTCTTTTAGATAGAGGACACTGGGACTAACTGGGTTTAGATAGAGGACACTGCGACTAACTGGGTTTAGGTAGAGGACACTGGGACTAACTGGTTTTAGATAGAGGACACTGGGACTAACTGGTTTTAGATAGAGGACACTGGGACTAACCGGTTTTAGATAGAGGACACTGGGACTAACCGGTTTTAGATAGAGGACACTGGGACTAACCGGTTTTAGATAGAGGACACTGGGACTAACCGGTTTTAGATAGAGGACACTGGGACTAACTGGTTTTAGATAGAGGACACTGGGACTAACCGGTTTTAGATAGAGGACACTGGGACTAACTGGTTTTAGGTAGAGGACACTGGGACTAACTGGTTTTAGGTAGAGGACACTGGGACTAACTGGTTTTAGGTAGAGGACACTGGGACTAACTGGTTTTAGGTAGAGGACAATAATAAAACATGCCGTTTTCATTGTACACATCTTTATTGTGTTTATTATTATTTGACACTGAATTAAATTAATTTCATGATACATTTAAGAATTTAAAAATTCCTAATTATCTGATTCGTCGACTAATGGTTTCAATAGTCAGTGACTAGTTGACTGTTAAACCAGTGGTTAGTTACAGCCCTGGTGTAAAATAAAGAAGCCCTTTTATTTGTGGAATATTTCATGTGGCCCTCAGGGAAGTTGAGTGTTAGAAACCTGATCGGCTTAAAGCTTCATGTGGAAACTTAAGGCAAGTGTTTGCATAAACCTCTGTATTGGATCGAAGACCCCCAACCCAAACCAGTGCACAGTTCCACCTCTAATACCAACTGTAGTCATTGAAAATCCAATCTGTGTAGGGTTAGGGTACTGAAAGGGTTTCATTCAATAATAACGATAGCAAATCTGTACTGTCTATCTATCTATCTATCTATCTATCTATCTATCTATCTATCTATCTATCTATCTATCTATCTATCTATCTATCTATCTATCTATCTATCTATCTATCTATCTATCTATCTATCTATCTATCTATCTATCTATCTATCTATCTATCTACCTACCTACCTACCTACCTACCTACCTACCTACCTACCTGTCTGTCTGTCTGTCTGTCTGTCTGTCAAACATTACTGAGTTGATGAAATGAACATCACAGTTAAATGCATGTCAGTTCGTTGTCTGTGTTAATCAATAATCAATAGTGTCTGGTACAAACATTTGCGTCGTAAATGGCTGCTTGGTTGCAAATCCACAAATGTCAAAGCAAATGTCAGTTAAATGTGGGTGTCATCCCAGTGTTTTCCCACATGTACCAGAAGCATCAGCAGTCATGAAGTCCCTTTATCGCACTTTTTCTCACAGATTGTTTGAGGTCTTGTCTCACCGTCGCAGTGAGACGTGAACGAAGCAACTGCAGCAGAAAATCATTGAGGTTCTTTGTGTGGAATTCCAGCGGGATGTTATCATTGTACTAGACAAACGAGGGAGAATCCAGGCGGTGGTGTCCCAGATGATGTGTGCAGATTAAAGCTTCTATTGATTGCGGTTTAAGATGAGTGTTGAACCTGATAAGTATTCATCACTTATTGTGTTTCTATTTCCACATGATAATGGAAGTCAGACCTGGGTGACCTACGACCCCTTGGTCAAGTGTGGTCCGATAGCTGACCCCAGCCGACCCGCTTGAGGTCATTGCTAAATTAAAAATCAATGCAAATATATGTCGTTGCAACAGATGCTTAGCCTAGCGTTCTGTTAAACCACGGTAGACGTTCTGTTGTCTACGGACAAATTCGGGAAAGACCGAACACGATCACTGGGTGTTATTTTAACAGTTCTGATGTAATCATAGCGCTGCCTGGGAGAAGACTCCACACAGTATCTTTGAAAAACATGGCAGCTCGCATGGAGGAGACTGAACTCGGCTACAATTGTGCAATTTTAACGGTGTTGTCAGAACTACCGCATATTGGTTCTGTAACCCTTAGTTGGTCACACTACGAAAATCACAATAAAAAAACCTCACAGTGACTATTATAACATAAAACATTGATTTTTTTTTAACTACCCCTAAATTTAAAAGTATTGAACCTCGAACATTATTCCCTAGCATTATCAATTAGCATTAGCATTACTATGGTAAATGCTGCTTTTCTACCTTCATGGTGCTCAAAGTGCTTTACATTAGCCTCACATTCACCCATTCACACACACACTCATACATCAGTAGGTTTCTAAGGTCAAAGGTCAGTCCTACTGGGGGTCTAAGTCAGGGTTCAGTGTCTTGCCCAAGGACACTTCAGCATGTGGACAGCCAGAGCTGGGACACGAACCACCATTGGGCGACCCACTCTACCAACTGAGCCACAGCCGCCCTCTATCATCTCTACCGTTTGGTTGAGCATGTTTTCAAAAATTATTTCATGAACACCAAATTATTTCTGAAACATGATGAGGATTATTTATCAAAAATAGACTCTAAAAGTTAATAACATGAAAAAATTCAATTTACCTGCAATTTTGTGGCCAAAAAAAAAAGATCATAGCAGAGGTTTGTCACAGTTATGATCTTCTTCTTTGGTGTTATACTATGTGTACTATATGTACTATATGTACTATATACTAGTATGACCTGAATATATTGTTGACGGTGCCACCCATGTTTATATTTTACTTTCATCACACTGTTCACACACTCTAACATCAGTTTTCTTAACAGTTAGTGTCTCTGGTGGACATTTAGTGTCTCTGGTGGAAAGTCGGCGTCTCGGGTGGACAGTTAGTGTCTCTGGTGGACAGCTAGTGTTTCTAGTGGACCCAGTTAGTGTCTCTGGTGGACAGTTAGTGTCTCTAGTGGACCCAGTTAGTGTCTCTGGTGGACAGTTAGTGTCTCTAGTGGACCCAGTTAGTGTCTCTGGTGGACAGTTAGTGTCTCGGGTGGACAGTTAGTGTCTCTGGTGGACAGTTAGTGTCTCTGGTGGACCCAGTTAGTGTCTCTGGTGGACAGTTAGTGTCTCTGGTGGACCCAGTTAGTGTCTCTGGTGGACAGTTAGTGTCTCTGGTGGACCCAGTTAGTGTCTCGGGTGGACAGTTAGTGTCTCTGGTGGACACAGTGTAAGGCACAGATGAGGAGAGACATCTTTATTGCTGTGCTGTTGTGACGTACTGTCATATGTCCATATTGTCTCATCACTTCACACAGCTTCTCTTCTTGTCCAGCCACTTGTGGAATATGTCTTCTATGAATATAACAAATAAATGAAAACATTTACTATATTTGCAGTATCGCCCTCACCCTCACAACGCAAGGTATTATGCGGATTGGTGCATCGCATATCAACAGTTGAGAGGACGTGTTTTCCTCTGCATTGTCTCATAATGGCGGCCGTTGCATGTCTATGCGCAGCCTTGTGGCCGCGTTTGCACAATATTGCGTCGATTATATTCCAGCCTTTAGTGTAATATTGTGTATTTATCAACTGCATGAATGTTGGATTAACCTGTGCATACACTTACAGGACAGTATTTATTCATGTTAGTTTATGTGCTTTTTGGAAAACACATTTCATGCAGTTAGAATTTTTCGACTGTCCTTCAAGCCAGGATGATGATGCGGGAGGTAAAAGTAATTATACATTAACTTTGGTGTTTCCACTAAGATTGACTTTATTGTGGTCTACTTTGTTTTTACTGTTCTAATGTTATGGTAGTGAAGGACAGAGGACAGGGTGTGTCCAGGGCGCTTAGACATTTACGTTTGATTTTCAAAATAAAGTTGTTCTTCTTAATCATGTGACTTACTGATGTCAAACGAACTGTAACGTAAAGACTGACATTCCTCACATGTTACAAGACATATTTTTTAAATATGTTTTTTGTACATTTTATAAATCATTTTTAAAAGGGTAAAAAGGCATTTAAAGCTATTATTCCCCATGACCATTTGACTTACTGACGTCAAACCAACTGTGTCACATAAAGACTGATATTCTTCACATGCCACAATATTTTTTTCTTTTTCTTTTGTACATTTTGTACAGACACCCCCCACAGTTCTCATGAATGCTTCATCCTAACTACAAATTAACTTGAGTATTTTGGTCTGTTTTAAGGCTATGTAATGTGTAACTTCTATAACATATGAACATTTCTATAGTGCCCTTGAAATCCCGCTGAACTTAACCTCTTCCACCCTGAGCCTATTTTCAGAGAAAAACACCTAAAAAAACATACCCAAAGTAAATGAAGAATTGCTCCACAATCCTAAGGTTTATATGGATGTACTTTGTATCTATGGACATCTACAGGCTTCACACAATCTATTCCCATTGTTTAAAATAGTGTAGCTACTACTATGACTGAATAAACTGGAATAAACTAAAAGATAAATTAGAATTTTTTGGTCTCGCCTGAATTTATTATTTTTTTGACAAAAGAAAACACCCTGCTAACAATGATTCCATGAATATAGACACTATTGATCACCTTCAGTAACTCCTTTCCAACACAGGTACAAAAGTTGATAGAATTAGAGCAAAGGACAAAGCCTCCAGAAAGGTTTAAGTCCAGATAACACCAGGCGGACAGTGCATTTGGCACAGTTTGGCACACTGTTGTGCCAAACTGTTCCAAATACATTATTTTAATTTTCCAGTAAAATCTGTCTGGAAAATACAACTCATATCCATTACAGAAGTCTATTACTGTCTACTGGAGCTTTTAGAAATGAAATTTACCTTGTGTTTCATCAACTTCTACCTTTGTGCACAACTAAAATGAATAAAACCATATAAACATGGATTATTTTGTCTCCAAATGGAGTAGTTTTATTAAGTGACCACTTTAGGAGCAAAAATTAGCTGTAGGTGTTTTTTTTTCCCTCCCTCTATCCTACAAAAAGTTTTGCAGACTCCACTGCATTATGAGTCAACTCTTTATTTTTGTTTGAGTCCTTGTTGTCTTGTGTCCTGGAGTCTGTTGGTGGGAAAAATATGAAATATATCAATATCATGTCATTGCAGAGAAAATAGCCAACGTGTTTTTTCCTCCAGACAGCATGAGGTGGTGAAACAAGAACCATTGTGTGGTTCTACTGACAGTTACATATGTTTTAAAAAGACAGATGTGCATTGTTTTGGCCCAACAGCTGTCAGTGTCTGTGACTTAATGGTTCCTTATCCTCCTATAATAAAACATTAAACAAATCAGATTTTGAGTTTTAGGTTTTTCACCCAACTTAAAATTGTATGTTTAGTTATTAAGCAAACTAAACTTTCTACTAAGATTACAATAAAAAAAAGTCATTTTCATAATACCATAGTATTATTAGGTTAGAAAGAAGCAATATTTTACTTTGGGGTTAAATAAATTATTGAAAGTTTAAATTGACTTACCTTAATTTTAAGTTGGATTAATGCAAAACATTGATTTGAGCAGAATTAAATTATTCCGTATATATAACATAAGTCAGTTGTGTTAATCCAATACATTATCTTAATTTCAAAGAACTTAATTTAATTAAATGTTACCAATTGAAACAATTAAGTTGATTCAACTGTTTTCTTTTTTCAGTGCATTTATTGTTTGTTTAATGAAACATTTCTGTTGAATGTTCCCATATATTTACACCTACTTATGCTAAATAAAACACAAAATAAATGTATATATGACGTGATTATTAGTTTTATTTAAAACTCAGTATGAGCTGGTCAATTAAACCCTGACAGTTGACTTTAAGGTTAGGATCAGGTACAGTATTGGCCCAATTGACATTTTATCTGGTAATTTTTACATTTTATCTCGTGATTTTAACTTTTTTTCCTCATAATTTTGAATTTTTATCTAATAATCTGGACTTTTTATCTCACGTTTCTGACTTTTTATCTCATAATTCAAACCTACTTAATATGCCTTATAATCCAGTGTGCCTTATAGTGCAGAAAATACAGTAAGTGAAGGAACTGACAAGGAGATGAGGAAACAGAAGTGAAGTAGTGTGAAGTGATGAAGAGCAGGTGAACAGAAGGAGGCGAAAGGTGACAGAGTGCAGAGGAGGTGTGACATGTGCTGGATGTTCAGAATCACATGTATACATCAGGAATGTCACATGATTGGAAACAGAACTATAATAAACCATGGAGTCAGTAACTCCATCCAACGCAGAGAGTGAGTATAAGAAGGTTTTTATCAAAGTGACAGTTGTAAACAGGAAGTGTTGTTAGGGTGACCGCCCCGGCTTCTTCTACTGATCACTTACTCTGATAGTTCCAATAATTCCAGTAGTTCCAATGGTTCCAATAGTTCCAATAGTTCCAATGGTTCCAATAGTTCCAATAGTTCCAATAGTTCCAATAGTTCCAGTAGTCCCAGTAGTTCCAATAATTCCAATAGTTCCAATAGTTCCAGTAGTTCCAATGGTTCCAATAGTTCCAATAGTTCCAATAGTTCCAATAGTTCCAATGGTTCCAATAGTTCCAATGGTTCCAATAGTTCCAATGGTTCCAATAGTTCCAATGGTTCCAATAGTTCCAATAGTTCCAGTAGTTCCAATGGTTCCAATAGTTCCAATAGTTCCAATAGTTCCAGTAGTTCCAGTAGTTCCAGTAGTTCCAATGGTTCCAATAGTTCCAATAGTTCCAGTAGTTCCAGTAGTTCCAATAGTTCCAATAGTTCCAATAGTTCCAGTAGTTTCAGTAGTTCCAATAATTCCAATAGTTCCAATAGTTCCAGTAGTTCCAATGGTTCAAATAGTTCCAATTGTTCCAATAGTTCCAATAGTTCCAATAGTTCCAGTAGTTCCAATGGTTCCAATAGTTCCGATTGTTCCAATAGTTCCAATAGTTCCAATAGTTCCAATGGTTCCAATAGTTCCAATAGTTCCAATGGTTACAATAGTTCCAATAGTTCCAATAGTTCCAATGGTTCCAATAGTTCCAATAGTTCCAGTAGTTCCAGTAGTTCCAATGGTTCCAATAGTTCCAATAGTTCCAATAGTTCCAGCAGTTCCAATAGTTCCAATAGTTCCAGTAGTTCCAGTAGTTCCAATAGTTCCAATAGTTCCAATAGTTCCAGTAGTTCCAATACTCACATATTTACACAATTCTTTTGATCTGATAGTGTAATTATGATGTTTTTAATGGGTAATAGTGTCTTTTAGTGATGTTTTTATGTGCAGTAGTGATCTTTTATGGGTAATAGTGATCTGTTTATATGCAATATCGATATTTTATAGATAATAGTGATCTTTTATTAGTGATCTTTTATGCATAATGGTGATCTTTTATTAGTGATCTTTTCATGGGTAATAGTGATCTTTCAGTGATGTTTTTATGTGCAGTAGTAATATTTTATAGGTAATAGTGATCTTTTATGGGTAACGGTGATCTGTTTATATGCAATATTGATATTTTATAGGTGATAGTGATCATTTTATGTGTAATAGAGATGTCTTGTGTGTGTATATATACGTTTGTGTGTGTTTGTGTGTGTTTGTGTGTGTGTGTGTGTGTGTGTGTGTGTGATGATGGGCTATCTGAGTGTTTTTGCTGCTGTAACAAAAGCAATTTCCTTGAAATAGGATGAATAAAGTGTCTGCGTGTCTGTCTGTCTGTGTCTGTCTGTCTGTGTCTGTCTGTCATGTGATGCGTGGGCTGACCCAAAGTGAGCAGTTGCCCGTGGTCATCTGCAGAATATATCCGAAGCGGTCGATCGGGTCGTTTGTGATTAAAATAACCTGGTAAATGTACTTTTTTTTTTTAAATCCTTACATGTTCTTCCTGTGGGTCAAAGGTTAGAGTTCAAAATCTTACTCCTGGTCTATGAAGCACTAAACGGCCTTGGACCCAAATACACCCTAGACCTACTGGTTCCCTATGAAGCATCCAGAGCCCTGAGGTCATAGGTCATCAGGAACAGGTTTACTGTGTGTTCCAAAGATAAGAACGAAACAAAGTGAAGCATCATTCAGTTACTCTGCTCCTCAACTGTGGAACAAACTACCTGGATACCTGAGGTCTGACAACAACTGTTAACTAGTGTTAACTACTGTTAACTAGTGTTAACTAGTGTTAACTAGTGTTAATACCTGAGGTCTGAGAACAACTGTTAACTAGTGTTAACTAGTGTTAACTAGTGTTAATACCTGAGGTCTGAGAACAACTGTTAACTAGTGTTAATTACTGTTAACTAGTGTTAACTAGTGTTAATACCTGAGGTCTGAGAACAACTGTTAACTAGTGTTAACTAGTGTTAACTAGTGTTAATACCTGAGGTCTGACAACAACTGTTAGTTCATTTAAATCAGGCCTGAAAACATTATTGTTCACTGGAGCTTTTACTTAGATTAGATTATTATTTGCTTTAAATGTTTTTATGTCTTGATTTTAATTGTCTTTTAATGCATCTTAATCATTTTTATTTTCTTCTGTTTTTTGTGTAAAGCACCTTGAATTGTCCTGTACATGAAATGTGATATACAAATACATTTGCTTTGCCTTTATTAAGTGAATTCTAGTGAAGGTGACGTACAACATCACATGATCAAAAATGATTAATATCTGTGCTGGGCCTTTGCACATGTTTGGATCCCTGTTCTTATATTTAATGTCTTTGTTCATATTATTTGTTGAGTAACTAAAAGGGTAATAGTGATCTGTTTATATGCAATATCGATATTTTATAGATAATAGTGATCTTTTATTAGTGATCTTTTATGCATAATGGTGATCTTTTATTAGTGATCTTTTCATGGGTAATAGTGATCTTTCAGTGATGTTTTTATGTGCAGTAGTAATATTTTATAGGTAATAGTGATCTTTTATGGGTAACGGTGATCTGTTTATATGCAATATTGATATTTTATAGGTGATAGTGATCATTTTATGTGTAATAGAGATGTCTTGTGTGTGTATATATACGTTTGTGTGTGTTTGTGTGTGTTTGTGTGTGTGTGTGTGTGTGTGTGTGTGTGATGATGGGCTATCTGAGTGTTTTTGCTGCTGTAACAAAAGCAATTTCCTTGAAATAGGATGAATAAAGTGTCTGCGTGTCTGTCTGTCTGTGTCTGTCTGTCTGTGTCTGTCTGTCATGTGATGCGTGGGCTGACCCAAAGTGAGCAGTTGCCCGTGGTCATCTGCAGAATATATCCGAAGCGGTCGATCGGGTCGTTTGTGATTAAAATAACCTGGTAAATGTACTTTTTTTTTTTAAATCCTTACATGTTCTTCCTGTGGGTCAAAGGTTAGAGTTCAAAATCTTACTCCTGGTCTATGAAGCACTAAACGGCCTTGGACCCAAATACACCCTAGACCTACTGGTTCCCTATGAAGCATCCAGAGCCCTGAGGTCATAGGTCATCAGGAACAGGTTTACTGTGTGTTCCAAAGATAAGAACGAAACAAAGTGAAGCATCATTCAGTTACTCTGCTCCTCAACTGTGGAACAAACTACCTGGATACCTGAGGTCTGACAACAACTGTTAACTAGTGTTAACTACTGTTAACTAGTGTTAACTAGTGTTAACTAGTGTTAATACCTGAGGTCTGAGAACAACTGTTAACTAGTGTTAACTAGTGTTAACTAGTGTTAATACCTGAGGTCTGAGAACAACTGTTAACTAGTGTTAATTACTGTTAACTAGTGTTAACTAGTGTTAATACCTGAGGTCTGAGAACAACTGTTAACTAGTGTTAACTAGTGTTAACTAGTGTTAATACCTGAGGTCTGACAACAACTGTTAGTTCATTTAAATCAGGCCTGAAAACATTATTGTTCACTGGAGCTTTTACTTAGATTAGATTATTATTTGCTTTAAATGTTTTTATGTCTTGATTTTAATTGTCTTTTAATGCATCTTAATCATTTTTATTTTCTTCTGTTTTTTGTGTAAAGCACCTTGAATTGTCCTGTACATGAAATGTGATATACAAATACATTTGCTTTGCCTTTATTAAGTGAATTCTAGTGAAGGTGACGTACAACATCACATGATCAAAAATGATTAATATCTGTGCTGGGCCTTTGCACATGTTTGGATCCCTGTTCTTATATTTAATGTCTTTGTTCATATTATTTGTTGAGTAACTAAAAGGCTTCAGTTCTCTGTGGAAACAACCGTATAAAGATGAGAAAATGCAATGGGTGGAGTCAGACTGAAAACAGAAGTGACACTTTAATATGAACCAAATGACTTGTTTTATTTTTTAATATGAACCAAATGACTTGTTTTATTTTTTTAATATGAACCAAATGACTTGTTTTATTTTTTTAATATGTGATGGAAATGTCTCGGCTGTTTCCGTTCCTCTGAAGCAGACTTTTACTTGATCTACTGGAATCATTCTGACTGTCATAGTTCCAGTAGAAGAGGATTTGAACTGTGTATGTTCAAGTAATTCTTGGAAATATATCTGACAATTTGTGTTTGAACTCACCATATTGATTTATGAATGGAGGAAAAAAAAAACCTTGTATTTGAAAGGCTTGTGAGGCTAGTTACTGAAACAAACTGAGGAGGAAATGATGTTTAATAACTCTGAAAAAGGCTGAGGATGGATTTGTCTGGAGTTGAAAGAATCTTCTGTAATAGACGACAAAATGTACAAGTAAAAACTGTGTTTGTGTTGAAAGCAGTGATAGTGAAGAAGCTGTGAGTGTGTTAAGAGTTGGAAATGTTAGTGATGGAGCGCTGCAATTTAAAGATGAATGTGTTTATTTAGTCTGAAAACACACATAAAGAAAAGAGAAGTGAGAACGATGGAGCTGAAGTCAGAGGTGGATTTATGCTTCTACTGTGACCTGAATCTATCTATCTGTCTGTCTGTCTGTCTGTCTGTCTGTCTCTCTGTCTGTCTGTCTGTCTGTCTATCTATCTATCTATCTATCTATCTATCTATCTATCTATCTATCTATCTATCTATCTATCTATCTATCTATCTATCTATCTATCTATCTATCTATCTATCTATCTATCTATCTATCTATCTATCTATCTATCTATCTATCTATCTATCTGTCTGTCTCTCTGTCTGTCTGTCTGTCTGTCTGTCTCTCTGTCTGTCTGTCTGTCTTGTATCTTACTTTGTTCATGTTACTAATTATTATTTACAGTTTATTATTCGCTTTTGTTAATTTTATTGATGACTTTGGTCCTTTTTGTTCATTTTGTTGCTTATTTTTTATTTTTTTATGTGGAACTGCTAAAGTGTCATGAGTTAAAGACTTAACTAAATTATGTGGAAGAAGGAAATATCTAAAAAAAAAAAACATGCAGGACATTGACCCTCCAGGTCCGGAGTTTGACACCTGTATGCTAAATTAACTTAAGTGTTTTTAATTAAATTAGCTAAAGTAGAATTATTTGCCATTAGGGATATTAATATATTTGGTCACTTTAAATAAACAGTAGATGTTTTATAGTAGGTAGTGCATGACTCCTGTTCTGTCTGTTTGATCCAGACCATGGGGGTCACACCTGTGGGTGATGGGGGTGTTCCGACACCCCCACTTCTCCAACCAGATGATTTCATACCCTCCACTTTTTCCTGAGTTTATATATTTTCATCGTTACTGGATCCAGGAAACGGACACAGAGTTGGTCTCACTTACTTTTTATTTCAGGATAAACAGTTACTGTCGTCACAATCACACCAAACAAACATCAATAACAACAACGACGCTGTTATAATATCTATGGTTTAAACTGTTTACCTGCCCGGGCGGCACAACAGCATATGTAAATGAAGCGCACCTCAGTTCACCGTTAATGTAAACAGCTCTTCTTCGTGGTGTTAATAAACAGTCATTAACCAGTAAGTAATTAAACCAAGTTAACTAAATGTGACATTTACCCTCAGACAGTGGTTCTCAAACTGTTTTCACTAATGTTCCCCCTGAGAAACATATTCTTAGTCGTCTCCCCTGACATGAACAAAACATATTTGTAAGAAAAAAGAGGAACAGTGTCTGTAAAATCAGTGTCGGATGTTTTTTAATCCAAATTTATATCAAATTTTATCTCAAAATTTTTACTTTTTACTGTTATTTTTTTCGGCCATATATTACTTTTTTCATATAAAAATGTAACCATTAATGGATAATTGTTCGTTAATTTTCCGATGAAAGATTCAGAATATTTTGCTCATATGCCACAACCTAGAACCCCCCCCCCCCCACATTTTAAATGGCTGTGACGCCCCTGATCCAGACTTTTGTGAACTGAGCTGACACTGGAGCTCAAGGATGATTTTTATATTTTATACGTTTTAAATAAATAAACTGCCCAGAAAAGATGAGACTTCTTTGACTTCGCTAAATGTTTCACTTAGGGAATGAAGACGTGGGAAGAAGTTGAACCCATGGGAAGATGGAGGACAAGTTAAGGACAAACCCTGTGGAGGTTTTAGTCTCATTAGACGGTGTTCGTCAAGGACACGTTAGAGAAGAGTGTAAACAGCTAATGTTAACTTCATCAGCCCTAAAACACACTTATTCTGAGAGGCTCATGTTTAATGAATGTCAAATGTTCACAGTTTAATTGAATGTTTCTACAGCGCTGTCCCGTCTCCACCCCCCCCACACACACACACACAGTTTAACTGCACTAAAGTCATTTGACTTTTGGGGGGGGTTTCTAAGAGCACATTTCTTTTTGGCTCGGTTCCACTTCACTTCCCACAACGTTTCCATCAACTTCACTATTGTTGCTGTCGGGGCGGATTCTAGTCAATTTGGTGCCCGAGGTGAGCACCCAAGGTGAGCACCCAAGGTGAGCACCCAAGGTGAGCACCCAAGGTGAGCACCCAAAGCAAGCACCCGTCTTTCCTTTTCTGTGGAACTACAAATTGTCTTCTGTAAATATCGTACCCTACAGCTACTGACTGTTAATGAATGAACATCGTCACTGTTAACTTTTATTCTTTATGTTGCTTAATGTTCTAATTCTATGGGTGTTGGCGCCCCCCCAAGACATCTGGTGCCCGAGGTGACCGCCTTGTCTGCCTTTGTCTAGGGCCGACCCTGGTCTTTTGATAGAAGGAATTATTCCAAAAATTTTGTGGCCCACATCTTTGGAACAGATTGACTTTATTGCAGAGTTGGAAGGACTGTATTTTCAGGACGATAATCCACACCTGCTGTATTTTTTAAAATACATTAATAGATTGGATTTATTTAGCGCTGCTTAGGTCACTCAAAGTGCCTCGCATTAGTGACCCATTATTCATTCACTCTCACATGCTCCCTCTGGTGGTGGTAAACTATATATGTATCCACAGTTGCCCTGAGGCAGTCATTTTTTGTCTATGGCCCCTCTGACCACTGGAGGCAGGAGGGTGAATTGTCTTTGCCCAAGGACTCGGACAGAGCAGGATTTGAACCATCAACCCTTCAGTTACAGGACGACCCGCTCTACCACCTGAGCCATGGCCACCCCGTAGTGATGCGCGGTTAGGGGGTTTTACAGAAACCCGCCCCGCCCAAACCCAAGACGTGGCTCGGCCCGCCCCGACCAACCCGCATGATGTCACGTATCGATAAACCCAACCCGCCCGCTATCAACCCGCGAGCTTAAATTTGTCTCTAAACTCACATAGTACATTCGCAGCATCTTTACCTTGCGCTTCTAATGTTAAAAGTCATGAAGCATAATTTTTGCCTCCTTTCTAACGTCTCAATATGCACTCCAGCACATAAAATAGACTCCACCCACATCATCACTCTATAAAGCCAACACATACAACGTTTCCGTACAACCTTCGCATTGCCTGTTTTAATCTTCTCCCTGATCAAGTCCGACATTTTCACTCTTATCTCTGAGTGTTCAGGGAGATTTGGCGCTAATAACAAATAACAAAAAGTTGGGATAAAACAGCATTCAAAACAGGAAGTGACGGGCTTGCACATGCGCGAGCCGAGCACGCACACACGCACGCACGCACACACACACACAACACACACTTCAGCGGGTATTGATCATCCCTGACCCGCCCCACTCGCATCCGCAATATGTATTAATACTGCGACCCAGCCCGCCCGACTCGCGGGTCATAGGAGAATTAAGTGTACGAGCAATTGGAAGGAGAGGGGAGACGAGGATGCTACTGTAGGTTAGCGGGGCTCCTTTCCGTTTCATAACACGGCTGTGGAGACTGCTCCATGCACGCACACACCTCTCTATCCTCCCTCATCGGTCTTAACATGGTCTGTAAAGATATGAAGGCAACCCTTTCCTGTTGATGGCAATGCAAAGGATGTGAAAATAACGTGGCTGTTACCCATTCATTCTGACTGGAGCGTGCCGCCTCTCATGGAATGAAACTGCCGATGTCAATTGAGTTGTCTTTCATCATCATATTTTTTATATGTCGTTGATTATTCTTACTGAGGTTATTTTAAGTTGAAATATTGTATACCTTCAGTCTATCCATA
>CM035803.1:46403739-46468739 GCA_020466265.1 Siphamia tubifer
TCTAAAACCAAAATGAAAAATAATGATGCATTTTTTCAGTTTTCCTTTTTGTGTTTAAATAGAAAAAAAAAAAAACCAGATAACGGCCATTTCCTGTTTTATCCAATTTTGACCTGAAACAAACTGAGTAAACTGTTAATGAATCTCAACAACCACTGAAACACGTCCACTGGACTGAAGGTCATTATGGTTTGATATGACAACAATTGTCTCCGTGGTCATATCTTTAGGTTTTAGGGCAGGGGTGTCAAACTGTGGTCCTCGAGGGCCGGTGTCCTGCATGTTTTAGATGTTTCCCTCTTCCATTCCACCTGGAGGTCATTGCATCATTATCAGTCTGATGAGGAGCTGATTATTAACTCTTTATGTGTCAGTGCTGATGTGTTCTGAATGGATGATTTACTTTAAATATTCAGAAAAATTTTCCTTTTAGTTTTGTGCATGGACAAGGTGCCAAAAAGAAAGTTTTTATTTTATTTTATTAAAAAAAAATTTTAAAGGCAAAATTAAAATTGCTAGGCCCATATTTCAATAGTAGTTTTCTTCTTTAGTAATTTTTTTCAAAATTTTCCACATTATTTGTAATTTTGTAAATATTTATTAGTTTTTGTTGCTCATTTTGTTTATTTTTCTACATTTTTTAAATATTTATTGTAGTATTTTTCTTAGATTTTCTGCCAATTGTGTCTTACTTTGCTCATGTTTCCAATTATTTTGTTAATTCTCAGGAGTTAAAGGGTTAAACTGAATCACATGGAAGAAAGAAATATGTAAAACATGCAGGACACCGGCCCTCGAGGACTGGAGTTTGACACCTGTGTCTTAGGCTGATCATTTTAGTTTCCCCAAATAGGACATAGGTTTACATCTTTGTCACTGCGGGTCAAAGGTCATTTCCAATTTGTTCAATTTTTGTGTGTGTCAAACATAGACTGTGATGGAAATGTACGTTGACTGGGTCATTAAATGTCACTGATCACCATGAACCATAAACATTAAGATAATGATTATTGATCAGCTGAAATATTTCAATCTCAGGTGGGATCAGTGATGGGTGACTAATAATTAAGATTTAATGGCTCGGACAACAAGCACATTTTGTAAGTGAAACAGTGAATAATGATAGAAACAATGCGAAGAAGTACAGAAAAATAATCATGATTCATGTCAAATATAGTCAGACAGACCAATCATTTCTTCTATTGTCTTATTTTACAACTGAAGCCACAAAATTATATTATAATATATATATATATATATATATATATATATATATATATATATATATATATATATATATAAACATTCCAGCAAGACTATTTTTTGGAAGCAGTTTTTAGCAAAGGGTGAGATCAGACATTCTCTGAATACTTGTTTTCTTTTTTTGTTTGGTACTTTTATTTCTTGTGGCAGCCTGTTCCATCTGGAAAAACAAATAAAAAAAGACACTGTCAAAAAACACCTAGAACAAAGAAGAATGTTTCCGTGCAGTGACCTGGACCGGAGTGTAGGGTGATCAGATTATTTAGAATGTTGAAGTGTTCTTCCTTTCGAAGCTCCAGTGTTGAATATGCACTCATTAAAACTCCAGTAACAGACTAGCTTCACTGGGTCCTAACAGCAACAGGAAAACTGTTCACTCTACTTTTTGAGAATAACTTTATTAACCCTTAACCTGAATAAATGTGTTTTTTTTATGTCATAATTATTACTTTTATTTGGTAATTTAGTAAACTAAGCTTGTTGAAATTCATAGATCTGATCAAAGTCAAAACAGCACATATGTGACCCACCACCAGTAAACCAGGCATAAGTGTGTGTAAATCCAAACAGAGTTATGTGTGTATCTTGGTAGAGTGGAAACTAAGGTTTAAGATGGTGAAAAAATGATGTTTCTATCACAAGTAGAACCAAAGTTATGGTCATTTTAATATCCACATTTGGACATATTTTGCAATTTGCATATTTTTAGATATTGTCCGTTAAAGTTTTGGACTGTTTTGGGGTAGGAAGTCCTTAGCAACGCATAATAATTTGTATCCGATTGACACAAATTGTTGACAGATGTTAAAGGACACTCTGATGGACATGTCACAGAAGTTTTATATATTATAATAATAGGACAGAAGTGTGACGTATTATAATCATTTGGCTTACACCATTGGACAGAACATTCAATATAAACTTTTACCTCGTACCAAACACTTGGGTGTTTACCCACGGAACGGAGATCGTTTTGTTCGGCGAAAAGAGGTGGAAGTCGTCTTTGTCTTTGCTCAGCAATACCTGAACTTTTGTCGCCGCTTAAATAATTGACTCAATAAACACCTTTATTGATTGGATTTCAATGTAATGACCACAGGAAGTGAACATAGAGGTGTTAAGGTACCGTTTTTTGATAAGGTGTAAACACTAATAACAAATCACCTTCCAGCCTAAATTTGGCTGTAGCTCTGAACGGCTCAGCGCGACTTATGCCTGGTTTCGTGGTGGTGGGTCACAAATTCTGTTTCGTAGGACATTCACAGAAAAGCCAACGAGTCGACTGCAGGTAAAACAGGGGGTGGTGGGTCTGACAAAACAAAAGACAGTGACAGACACATCACATGTATGGAAATACTTCCCCTTAGATGAAATAAACAAATGGTGTGGAAACCTGTAGAGGTATCCACTAGCTAACCTGAGGGATATGAGCAGCAGCACACTCTTTTTTTCCAAACATGATGTGGACAGTGTGGTGTTCGTCTTGGCAGTTTAAACTTAAACTTTTGGCATTTAATATAAAAAGTGAGGACGTGTGACAGACGTGTGGACAGTCCAGTTTTAGAGCCGTGGGTCCAGACCAAATGCAGACACATGTTCACCTACTGATGTTCAGTTAAATTTAACAGAAAACTCTTTGCTAACGTTAGCCTTTGTTTTGTTGGGTTTAAAATGCAGATGCTTGTGTCTTGTCAGTGGACATTGTTACGTCACAGTGAACTTTAATACAAGTTGCTCATGACGTCATCACGACTCGACTTTGACTTTATTGATGGATAAGTCAACTACTAATTATATATATATATATATATATATATATATATATATATGTATATATATATATATATATATATATGTATATATATATATATATATATACAGTATATATATATGAAGAGTTCATTTGCAAAAACAGATAACTCCATTTTTCTTTTTTTTCAGAAAATTGCATTTTTTCTCTACATTCTAGGTAATATTCATTGATATGATATACTATTTATTCAATTTAGTGGATCTTACCAAATGAAATAAATAATATATCAAATAAATCAGTATTATTTGTGGAATGTAGAGTAAAAAAATGACATTTTGTGAAAAAAAAGAAAAGAGTTATCTGTTTTTGCAAATGTACTCTTCATATATATATATATATATATATATATATATATATATATATATATATATATATATATATATATATATGTATAATTACATGTTCTAAAATAAATTCCTTCTTTTTTTTTCTCATAATTATGACTCTATTTTATTTTTTGTTTTGCACTTGAATTCCTTCTACCAGCCTGTGTTGTCTAGAACCCCCCCCCCTCTCTCTCTCAAAAAACAAAAAAAGTGGGTGTCAGACACCTAGAATAATATTTCTGTCAGATGACCTGTGTTGTTGGAGGCTGATCAGATTATTTGTGTGCTGTATTGTTCTGCCCTCTGAAGCTCTAGTGCTGACTGTGCACAAACTAAAGTTCCTCATTAGAACTCCAGTAACAGACTATCTTCACTACATCCTTACAGCAACAGTAAAACTGCCAGAGTGAAAGTGAAAGTGCAGACTTATTTCCAGCTCTAATGGGACGGTCTTTGGCTTTTATCGCAGGTTTTTATCAGTTGATTAACTAATGCATTGTTCTTGGTCCAGATGTCGGCAGTTGTTTGAGTCACATGAGGTCCGGCAGGTCGAGTCAAGGTGAGATCCAATCAGACGACAGCGAGTGAGCGTCCCCGGCCACCGCTGTAATTACGTTGTGGTGAAGGTTCCAGATAAGGGCTGGGCTTTGTTAGACGAACTGCAGGGAACCTTGTCTACACAAACATATGCTTTCTCATTTTTCATGTTAATTGCATTGTCAGGATTTGGTGTCGCTTCGCATCAGAAGAACAAAGTTTCAAGGTGACTTTGTGTTGGACAAGTTGACGGTTGTAAAATCTCATTGATGTCTTTTGGTCTCAGTTGTGACATGTACAGTGTTTGGGAATATCTTTATTCACCTGTATAGACTTTCCCCCGCACTGTTTACACTTTAACTTTCACAGTGATGTCATGTCTTTACTCACTTTGTTCCCCCTACCATCACTACCTCCTGTTTTGTTTTTATTTTTCAGCTTGTAGTACTTGATTTTATTTTTATTACTTAACTAATTTCTGCTAATTGTATTTTATTCGACTTGCATGCCCTTATGTTTCAACTTTTGGAGCTGATGGTGCTGTAAATGTCTCCTTGGAGATCAATAAAGTATCTATCTATCTATTATTACAGATAGATCTATCTATCTATCTTTAATAATAATACAACTTTTTATCTGATATTTCGACTTTTTCTCATAATTTTGACTTTATGACTTTTTTCAATTCTATTTACAAAGACTGTTCCTTTAAATATTTTCATATCTTAAATAGTTTGATGTAACCCAGGAGTAAAACGGTTGATTAAGAAGCTGTTTACACGGTGCCGGTGTCGTCAGGGTGTGAATATCCTCCTTCCAGAGTGGGACGTGTTGAAGACGCACCGGGTCGTGTCTCAGTCTAATAGAGACGCACAGATAATGTATATTTTCATCTGCAACCACTTCTTAAAATCTCTATCCACCCGCTATCCATTTGCATGAAAGATTTTCCACCAAATTTCAGAACCAAACCCGACCGCCAGATAATTCCAAAATTATCTCCACCCACCGCACAACGTGAACGCGAGCGGGTAAAAACCTTATCTTTTAAAATGCTTTTAATTTTATGGATGTTGGCATATTACATCTGGCCTGGGGACAACAGTTGAAAAATAGCTTTTTTATGCTAATACTGACACATTTACAGAAATGTTCATTATTGTTTTACTGTCCCTGTTAAATAAACCTGTTTTTAACCTGGTACTCATAACTGTTTTACTTGCACATCTGTTTTTATTAATGTTTTTTTTTAATCTACTGTGCTTTGTGTTCCTTGCTTTTAATTGTACTGCAGTTGTTTTTTTTTTATTATTGTGTTTTTTTTTATTATTATTATATTTTATTGGTCAGACAGCATGCTTGCTCATTTTCCCTTATAAGTCACTTTAGATAAAAGCTTCTGCCAAATGCTTAAATATATCACATACATATCACGACAGCACAGGTCCACATATTTTTACCTCTTGTGTCACTCACTCTCGGGGTCACGACAGAAGAAACTTGCTGGTGATGTTTTAGTTTAGTTCCCCCCTCATCCTCACGATACTGAAAATGATAAAAAACCACTTCAACAATGATTATTATGAAACAATGATAACCTTTTTTAATAGTGCTTTTGTGCAAACCAGCCACATTTTCAGGTATTATAATATAAATGAGCACTTCAGAAACAACAATTTTAAATAATTTTTAAATAATAAACGGAACAAAAGACACACAAAACCGTGTGTGTGTGTGTGTGTGTGTGTGTGTGTGTGTGACAAGACAGACAGACAGACAGAGACGCAGTTGATCTGCGCCACCCGACAAAACACACATGTTCATGTTGCGTTTGTCTTTACGTCACATATGTTCATGTCACACACACTTTCACATTACATTTATACACCGAGCAGGTAGAGCAACAAACATGTGGGTCAACATGGATCCCACAGATCTTCCAGCTGCACTAGAATTAGCATTAGCATTAGCATTAGCATGAGCAGCTCTAGTAAATGTACAGGAGTCGTTTCAGTTATTGGACAGAAATGACACTCATACCACAGCTGAACAGACACGGGTGGACAATTACATATGTCAACTAGTATTCAGAGAATGTTTAATCTGGCCCCTATTTTCTGCCAATCTCAATTTCTATGACAACCTGTTCTTCAATTAGAGCCAATAATGTGATTTTAACCTTTCTGCAAAATGCAACCTTTACCTTTGACCTTTTGCAATATTGATAATTTCTTATATGTATATATGCGTCAGTGTGTGCAATATATCTGATAATATATCCAGTATTGATTAAGTTATAGAGTCATATGTCTATGCTTGACACACACAGTGTTACACAAGTTAATTTTGCAACATGTCACCTTTGACCTCCAGAGATCTCAAAAGCTGTTGGTTGTAGGTGATAACACCTCCATGTCTTCTCTGACAGTTCATCATTCTGCTGTATTTACTCCTCCTGTATGACCTGTGTATGACCTCTGTATGACCTGTGTATGACCCGTGTATGACCTGTGTATGACCTCTGTATGACCTCAGTATGACCCGTGTATGACCCGTGTATGACCCGTGTATGACCTCTGTATGACCTGTGTATGACCTGTGTATGACCTCTGTATGACCTCAGTATGACCTGTGTATGACCTCTGTATGACCTCAGTATGACCTGTGTATGACCTGTACCTATCTTCCTCCATCTCTTCCTCTTGTCTCCTGGATTTGACCTTTTGCTGCTGTTTTTTAATTTGTTTCACTGAAAGTCCACCTATGTATCGACCGTCCACTTCCTGTCCCCTGTCCACTCTGTCCTCTTCACAGACAGATGACCAGTGTATTGAAACAGTTTTTTTTTAGTACTCCAGTTCTCATAGTGTCACAGTTTCCATGAGGACACTAAATAATGGAGTCCTTCCTTTTGTGTCGTGTGCTTTTAAAACGCGCGTCTTCTTTGTATTGATTTGGTCCATCTGTCTGCTTTTTACACTTCCTGCTAGCATGTCCCCAGTGGAACGTTAGCCCAGAAAAATACATAAATAAATTAGCTACATCATTGTTTTGGTCACAGGGCTTTAAGGTCAAAGGTCAAAGGTAGAACTGCTTATATGGAAAATACTGTATTTTTTTTAACACGACCGTCAGACACGTCAAAACTCAGCCAAGGCGAACAGGGCTCCAGTGTAAGCCCTTAGATTGTATGGGGAAAAAAAAGCTCCCTCCCTACAGTTATTTCAACATGAAGAACCATTAGCGGAGCTTCGCTGCTAATCACATTTTTTTGATGCGTATAAAATTGAATTACCCATATGGCGAAGCTCAGCAGTATTTGCAGCTTCCTCTGCACGTCATCAGAGTGTGGTGGCGTCTGGGTCACTCTACTCATTCCTCCTTAGTCGCACCGCAGCCCCCCCCCCCCATCCCCTGGTGCATAGGTGTGTGTGTGTGTGTGTGTGTGTGATGGGTGGGCAGGGTTTGGCGTGTCATTGAATCAGCAGCATGTGGGCTCAGCAGCTGTTCCTTCTGGTCGCAGCAGGTCACTGTCGTTAATTGAAGCGTAATGGGCTCAACAGCAGGGAAGGTCAGCGGCGGCGCTCTGCTGATGCACGGCCCTGTCACACCTCATCCACACAAACAACACACTCATCTCCTCTTTGCACTTCCATAAGAGTCTGATAATCGCTTTATACCTCGCTATGTTGTTTTTTTTCCCCTATCTGCCAGAGTTGCACATTCGATTGTTTGGATGTTTTTCATTATACGCCTTCGTTTTCTTCATCGGATCCTAAAAAACACTTAACCCTGGTGTCGTCGTCCAGGTCAAAGTGATCCAGTGGGTCACAAATGTACCTTTTCATATGTGTATGTGACTTCAACTTTTGACATTTGAATATAATTCCAATGTCAAAAAAGAGACGTTTAAACAAATATTAGGCAGCTGTTAATATTAGGACCCGTATGTGGTGTCATTATTTATTACCTCGGCCAAGGAGGTGTTACATTTGGGTCCATTTGTCTGTCAGTAGGATTACACAAAAAGTTCTGAATGGATTTTGTTGAAACTTTCGGGAATGATAGATAAAGTCAAGGAAGAACCCAAACAATTTTGAGTGATGAGGGTCAAAGGTCAAGGTCACACTAAAGGTCAACATCTAAAACACATCAGTGGTAATATCTCAGGATTCAGACAAGATAGAATCTTCTGGGTTTTTTTTTCATTCACATCATCTCACCTTCAGGCATCAGATAGGTCAACACTATAACCCTAACCTTTGACCCCTAACCTTCAGGCATCAGATGGGTCAACACTATAACCCTAACCTTTGACCCCTAACCTTCAGGCATCAGATGGGTCAACACTATAACCCTAACCTTTGACCCCTAACCTTCAGGCATCAGATGGGTCAACACTATAACCCTAACCTTTGACCCCTAACCTTCAGGCATCAAATGGGTCAACACCTATGTCTCCATCATCCATGTTTTGACGACATATCGAGCCTTGGCGGACGTCTGCTGTCTCTGACTGACTGGTTTTATTTTTGTGAATGTGAATGTTTTGTAAACTCTTTCAGTTCAGGTCGTGGGGCACCTGTAAACGTTAGCGTCCAGCTGACACATAACCAACCAGAGCGGTCACTGGTCAGTCCTGCTCATTCATGAACAATAGCTGAGGTGGACGCACATCTGAGATTCACATGTTTACGTGTCATAAGTTAACAAAGTGAGCAGGTAAAACTAATCTGTGACTGTTTTACATATGGTGTCAGTTTTTTGTACCTGCTCATTTTGTAAATGTTCCCTTTTGATTGTCAATGAGGCTAACAGTTTAGCTAACAGTTAAGAGGCTTTCATCAGTAACAGGCAAACAGGAAAACCAAGGAACAGTGTTTCACACACAACAAGACAACGGACAAAAGATGATGATTGTGGATTATGTAACGTTAAAAGTATCAGCTGATAATAATGCTCATTACTGTCACTGCATGTTTCATCAGTAATGGTTGGAAACACACCAGAATATTTGACATATTTGACTGAATACTGCCCCCTGATGGACTGAATATATTTAATATTAATGTCAAGGTTAGTGAAGCATTATATATATATATAATTAATAAATATTCAAATATTAATCGAATATTTACATTAATTTCCAAATGAAATTCAAATATGACTTTTGGGCAAAGGTCAAAGCTCCAGTGTGTGTACATATGATGCCATTGCTTACTACATTTGTCATTCTGAAAACAGTCAGATATCCTTGGGTGCTGGGGTGATGAGTCAATCTGGATTTTGGAATGTGGGTCTGTAAAACCTGGTCGTATGACACGATCTGTGCACCGTTTACGTAGGACAACACCAGGGTTAAAAGTGCAGTAGATCCTGTGGTTGAGTCACACACTCTAATCATTACTTTTTCCTCCAAAGAGAAATGACGTTTTTTGTTTAGGGTTGTACAATAGCCTAGTGTTAGCATTAGCCTAGTGTTAGCTTTAGCCTACTTTAGGTTTTCATTCCAACAAACCAAGAGTTCACCGTTTGACCAATGGACTCTGAAAACTGAGACGAGTCCAGTCTGGTGTTGGAAGAAAAACCAGCAGCCACATCAGCCCTTTGTGGAATAGTTTATACACGCCCATGCTAATGCTAGCATTAGCATGGCGTTAGTGTCATGGGTTCGTTTTGTTCACGGTGGAATAAATGGCTCAGATGACAAGACTTAAGTGTTTTTTGTTTATTACACAAAGTCCAAAAACCAGCAGTGAGGAGTGCTCAATATTTACAGTGAAAAATTCCAAACATTCAGGAAAAAGAAAAAAATATTTAAATGAGACTTAAAAAAAAAATCAAATTAGTCTCAGTTACCATCCTCTACACAAGCACACAGATTTCAACTTTCACTTACTTCAAATTCACACACTCTGACTCTATAACCCACACCCCCTTTTTATATTCCTAAATTCCACCCACTATCATACCATTTACTACATTATTCAATTAACCACCAATCTACAGTATTTACAGAACACATAACCCAAAATGAAATCAAATTAAATCCTATAAACAGTGGCACAAATTACACTTCATACATATAACCCAACACAGAGAGAAAAAAAAACTATGTATGAATGTTCGTTTCCTGTCACTAATGGTTCAGTGCGTGGTCATGTGACCTGTTGAAGCGCGCGAATTATGGGTATTTGGTGGGTGAGGCGGAAGTGGCTCTGTTTGGTTCTGTAACAGGTGTGTGTGTGTGTGTGTGTGTATATGTGTGTGTGTGTGGGTCGGCCGTGTAGTGAGACTGTGTGGAGATTAATGCTTCACACACTCCCGTCATACCGGAAAAAAGCCGAGAAATAAAACCTCACGCGGGGCAGGAGGTGATGGCGGTAAAGTGGCACCGTCACAGTTAGCATCTGGAACCAGAGCAGGAAGTGATCTGAGCCATAGTTGAGGACAGACTGAGTTCATCTGGGTTTATATAGTGTCCAGACTCGAGCCATGTGCGTTCAGAATGGCCGCGAATTATCGAGCGTCCAAACTCTGGTGTTTTTTTTGGCGGCGCCTAAAAAGTTCAATATTTTCAACCCCAGCGTTTACGCGGATTTGCGGCAAGATTTGCCGCTCCACCGCCCGGATGCTCCAACGCACCGCCCAGGGTGAGTCTACGTCAAAACGCCTTTCTCCATTGACTTTGTATGTAATCTCGACGCGCGGATGTGGAATTCACGTTCGGTGTGACTGTAGCATAAATCCAGTGCTAGTAGCATACGCAGCTAACATATGCTAAATGCTAACGTGGTGTTTTAATCTGGACGTGTTTCACTGAATAGAAAGTCTTATGTTCTAAAATGTGTAAAAGACTTTGTGGGTCGACTGTTCTGTCTCTGGATTTAACTCACATTTCCCACAAACATACACTAAAAAAGACACAAAAAATGTTGAGAAAAAAAAATACATAAAACATGCTAAAATTCACAAACTAATTGAACCAGAAGAAGTGATCAGAGGTGATCAAAGTACTCACATTCTGTGCTTAACCCTTGTGCGGTCCTTCGTAAAAGGCACACTGGCTGTGTCCTACAATCGGGTCTTAAAAACCCAGATTCCAAAGTTCAGTTCCATAGACTCATCACCCCACCCCCCAAGGATATATTACTGTTTTCAGTAGTAAGCAATGGCATCCTACAGTACGTATAAAAAGGTACATTTGTGAACCACCGGATCTCTTTGACCCGAAGGACCGCACAAGGGTTAAGTAGAAGTACAGCTACTTGTGTGAAAAAATACTCTGATAAAAGTAGAAGTACTGATTCAACTCCTTTAATGAAGTAAAAGTAAAAAAGTAAAACTTTTCAATTGTAATAAAGTAAAAAGTAAAACTGTATTTTTTTTTCTTAACCATGGATAAAATACTTATTTGCCCAGGAAAAACCAGAAAACTTTCAAAAGTAATCAAAATAAAAAAAATAAAGCCCTTAAAAGTCAATTACTGTGTAGAAAATGTGTTTGCTCACATCACAGTTACGTACTCATTTTTGTGGGCATGGACAGGAAATTTAGGAAGAATGGGGGGGGGGTCACAATTAAGATAAAAAAGTAATTAATATGAGATAAAAATACATAATTACCGTAAAAATGTCCAAACTGTGAGATTAAAAAAAAATCTAAATTATGAGATAGTCATAAATGTGTGATAATAAATGCATAATTCTGAGAAAAAGAGATTAAATTATGAGATAAAATAACAACATTGATGTAAGAAGTCACAATTGTGATATAGAAAGTCACAGTCACTCTGATCTTCCCTCTGAAGTGTTAGTGTTTTAGCATTTTAATATTCTGTCTAATTTGAAAAAGTAAAGAGAATATTCTGAGAATGTAAGGAGTATAAAGTACAGATATTTATATAAATGTAAAGAGTATAAAGTACATATATTTATATAAATGTAAAGAGTATAAAGTACATATATTTATATAAATGTAAAGAGTATAAAGTACATATATTTATATAAATGTAAAGAGTATAAAGTAAAAAGTTGCCAGAAAAATAAACAATCAGATACCTAAAAAATCAGCTTAAGTACAGTACTGAAGTACTTTTACTCAGTTACTCTCCACCTCTGCAAGTAATGATTCCAACAGTAAAAGGAGTTAAAGCTTTTCCTAAAATGTTCAGTTTCTTCATCTGCATTTTTGCACAGAAGGAAAGTTTTTATTTTCTGTAGTTTTTTTTTTACAGACTTAGGACACCCCTGAGGTGGACATATTGACGCTCCACATTTTCAGCAGCAGCTTCGTTGCTGTTTGTCACGATGCTCACACCTCAGCTGTGAATGATCCTCACATGTTTGAGGTTGGCGTCAGATCACAGTCAGATGGTAGAGTTATGGCAGGCTTTGTTTGGCTTCCTGGAAGTGATTCTGTGCAGACTCAGCAGCGTTAGCAGCATTAGCGGCCTCTTCAGCGGTCGCTGTGTCAAAAGCCTTTGTGTTCTTCACTGTGGCGGCGGTCAAAGGAAAAAGGAAAAGTGCTTCCTGCTCTTTGATCAGACGACGCAACCTGCTCCACGGTGGAGGAACCAGAGAGGCTGCGAAAGAGCCCCGATGGTTACCCATGGTTACCCATGGTTACCCATGATTACCGATGGTTACCCATGGTTACGATGGTTACCCATGGTTACCCATGATTACCGATGGTTACCGATGGTTACCCATGGTTACCCATGGTTACCCATGGTTACGATGGTTACCCATGGTTACCCATGATTACCGATGGTTACCCATGGTTACCCATGGTTACCCATGGTTACTGATGCAGTGATGGGGTCAATGACTTGCTACGTTTATAAATATTTACACACACAATTATGAGTTTGTGAAGAGGTCAAAGGTCATCTTCTGAGAGTAAAACTATTATTATTATTATTATTATTATTATGAGGTGAATAATCTGGATTATTGACTTTATTTGGTAATTTCTTTCTGTTCTTTCTTTCTTTCTATTTCATTTGCGTCATCCATTTCAAATAAGTTTTACAGAAGAAATCAAACCTTTTTTGTGTATATAATATTTCCATGTGCATTAGACTGTGGTGTAAATGTTAATTTCAGACGTTGGCTGTAACTGTAGATGAATGTGATTAGAATAAGATGTGGTTTAATGAAGCACAATATCTTCTGTAAAGGTTAAGCTCTTACTAATAGATAATCAATTATTCATGTTGTTGTTGGAGATGATTAAAGCGACCAGAGAACAGCCGTAGTTTCGCTCTTTCATCTTATTAACTTGATAAATCAAAGCTGACACATTAAAAGGAAATTTCATATTTAACTGGATTTTACATTTGATTCCATCAGAGAAGCGACGGTGGACGGTGGACGGTGGACGGTGGACGGTGCCGTGAAAGGTTGTAATGATGGATTTATAAAGTGGTTTTACTTCAGGTTCCACATACTGACCAGTGTGATGGATAGAATTGTTGGGTTTGTTTTTGATTATGTTTTAAAGTCTGAAAATGAGCTGAAGCTGCAGATCTGAGATGAGTCACGTTTTCACTCTGGTGGAAATGTTAGGGTTATTTGGTTATTTTTGTTCATTTAATGGAATATTTTGGTCATTTTTCTTAATTTTAATGAATATTTTGGTCATTTTTGTTCATTTTACTGAATATTTTTGTCATTTTTTGTCATTTTACTGAATGTTTTTGGTCATTTTACTGAATATTTTGTTCATTTTCCTGAATATTTTGTAAATTTTTGTTCATTTTCCTGAATATTTTGCTAATTTTTGGTGAATTTACTGAATATTTTTGTAATTTTCATGAATATTTTGGTCATTTTACTGAATGTTTTTGTCATTTTCCTGAATATTTTGGTCATTTTATCATCATTTTATTTAATATTTTGGTCATTTTCCTGAATATTTTGGTCATTTTTGGTCATTTTACTGAATATTTTGGTCATTTTTGGTCATTTTACTGAATATTTTTGTCATTTTCCTGAATATTTTCATAATTTTCGGGCATTTTACTGAATATTTTGTTCATTTCCCTTAATATTTTGGTAATTTTCCTGAATATTTTGGTCATTTTTGTTAATTTTCCTGAATATTTTGGTCATTTTTGTTAATTTTCCTGAATATTTTGGTCATTTTTTGTAATTTTCCTGAATATTTTGTCATTTTCCTGAATATTTTCATCATTTTCGGGCATTTTCCTGAATATTTTGGTCATTTTATTGATTATTTTGGTCTGTTGTGCTGTGGCATGGTGGGAGCTGCTTAGGAACACAAACCTTTCTTTGTGTCTTATTCACTTTGTCCAAATCTCTACAGCAAATATAGACAGGAAATATAACGGGTGTGTGTGGAGGGGTATTTTTGTTAGATGAAATAGTGAGACGCTGTTTGTTCCAGCAGAACTATTGTAGCCTCTTCTAAAAGTTAATCTCTATCAGACTGAGTGAAGTTTCTTTTTATTTTCTGTGGCAGGAATATACCGGCTGCAGCTGCTTCTGCACAATAGGACAAATATAAAAGCATATATTCAGCCGCTAAAGGACACTAGATCTTTCTGAAACCTTTCCACGCTGTATGATGAAATGAGAACACAGGCGAGGATAAAAACGTTGCTCTAGGTAGAAGCAGAACGTCAGCTTCACATCTGTTACATGAAGCACAACTGCAAAAATATTCACTATTATGTAGATTATGCATTTTTAAAAATCTTATTTGTTTTTTTTAAAAAAGCTAATGTCTTTTTATATCACAATTTTGACTCTATTAATATTAATTATGCATTTTTAAACCTCATTTATGATTTTTAATCTAGTGCTTTTTATATCATAATATTCGCTGTTTGTTAATTATGCATTTTTGAAATATTGTATTTATGATTTTTTTTAGCAAATGTGTTTTTATGTCACAACTTTAAGTCTTTTTTAATGTTAATTATACTTTTTTAAACCTTATTTATGATTTTTTTTAAAATCTGTCTTTTTATCTCACAATATTCAGTCTTTATTATGTTAATTATGCATCTCGTATTTATCACAATTTTGACTATTATGTTAATTATGCATTTTTTAACCTTATTAATGATTTTTAAAAAGTCAAATTATGTCTTTTTATCTCACAATATTCACTGTTTTTGTTAATTATGCATTTTTTTTTGTCTCGTATTCATGATTTTTAAAAAAATCTAATACTGTCTTTTTATCTAGATAAACAATAAGATATTATATATTATGACTTTTAATTTCTAATGGTCCAGGTTGTTTTCTAACAGTATGTGTTTCAGCACCACGGACAGCGCACCATCCAAACACTCACTTTAAAAAAAGGATTAATAATGTTGTATTTGAGAATAAAAGTTCACTTTTTCAAACTAAACACATCTTACAGTATGAAAAATAATTGGCTTCAGAGTGTAAAGTGACTTTATATATAATAACTATGACTTTTATCCCATTATTATGACTTTTTAACTCAGAATTTCCACTTTTTTCCCCTCATAATTATTCATTTATTTTTTTATATTTAATTTATCTCATAATTAATTTTTTTTTATCTCATAATTTAGACTTTGAAAAAATATCATATTTCTGACTTTTTTAATGTCACAATTGTAATTATGACTTTTTATCACATTTATTTCATCTCAGAATTTCAACTCTTTCTCATTGGTCATTTCTTTTCTCATATTAGACTTTTCATCTCATTAATTTTTTTAATCTCATAATTATGACTTTTTATCTTAGATTTTATCTTATAGTCTTGCAATTTAGACTTTTTTTATCTCATGATTATGCTTTTTTTATCTGTTGTGGCTTTTTTCTCTATTTTTCTGAAATTTTCTGTCCATTTTTCACTAAATTAACTGTGACCTGATCAAACACATTTTCTCCACTAACTCTATTTTAAAGGCTTTATTTTTAGATTGATTTCAAAGTTATGTTTTTTTCATAGTTAAAGACTAAGTATTATTTCATCCATGACAAAAAAAGTTTTTCATATTTACTGTAGTACAATGCAGAAGTTGGACTTTTTTATTTTTGACAGTTTGGAACTGTTTTTAAACATATTTACATGTGTGTATTTTTAATGTCTGTTTTAACACATCTGAACATTAATAATGGACGCTCAGATGCAGGACGTCCAATAAATCAGATTTATTCACAGGTCCTCAGGTACCATAAACGAGACACAGTCCTTTTACATGCTGCGTATTCGACCATAGACTGTCAATAAGTTCCTACTTCTTCTACTCTGTCATCATTGTGATAAGCCCCGCCCTACAATCTCGCGACAGAAATGGGGTGTTGTGATTGGGTCCTGGCTGAGCGACACTAAACTGCACTAAAGACTACACTAAAATGCACAAATAATACACTAAATTTCACAAAAATACATTAAAATGGAGTAAAAATTAAACTAAAATGCACAAAAATGATAACCTGACTATGATATGAGTGCATAGCCTGAAGACGACCCATAGACTGTCAATAAGTTCCTACTTCTTCAACTCTGTTGTCATTGTGCTAAGCCCCGCCCTACAGTCGTGCAGCAGAAATGGAGTGTTGTGATTGGACCGGTTAAACTGGAACTGGTCCTGGCTGAGGCTCTATGGAGCGTCACTAGACCAACCATTCAGACAAAAATAATTTTTGCCACGAGAGGCGGACTAGTTTACGAGGCTAGTTTATGAGGCTAGTTTACTAGGGTAATTTACTAGGCTAGTTTAGCAGGCTAGTTTACTAGGCTAGTTTAGTAGGCTAGTTTACTAGGGTAATTTACTAGGCTAGTTTACGAGGCTAGTTTACGAGGCTAGTTTACCAGGCTAGTTTACCAGGCTAGTTTACTAGGCTAGTTTTTGGTCACTTTCAATGTACATTTTTGTCTCTTTTTAACTTTTCTAAAACAGTTTACCATCATTTATTATGTTTGATAGTTTGCATTTTTCACCATAAATTAACGGGTGTCCTACATTTAACTTCCATTTCTAATTCAGATCTTCATTAAAAAGTCATTTTCTGACACTGTTTATTGCAACATGAATAAATCTGGGTGTCCTGTTGCTATGGCAACCATGAAAGGGTTAAGCTTGGGTAACATTTAAAGACCATTTATACATTATCTTATTTAAAATGAGTGTCTTTGAGTGGATAAGTCATTTTTTTTTCTTGTTGATGAAAGGTGATACCAGTGTTGTAGAAGGTGACAGCGTTTCCATGGTAACCCGGAAGCCTTTGAAAAAGTCCAAATGGGTGGTAACTATCTGATAAAAGAGATGACATTTTGGCTGAATAATTGTCGTGCATTGATAAAATTATGACGGTGGTTATTTTAGAAATGTTAGATAAGTGCAGAGCAGCTGTTTAAGTCTTTGAGGTTTAAAGGAACAAAAGAAGAAAAAGATTCATTTATTCATCTTAAATTTTCTTCAAGTTGACCATGACACGATACGCTTGACTTTTCCATTGCTCTTTTTTTTTTTCCTTCCTCTTCCAGTTCAGATCTGTGTGACTACTTCAGTCTGAACACTTCAATTTGTTCTAATAAAAGTAGAATTTAATAATTGAAGGAAAAATATTCTGTTGCTCATATGAACAAATGGGATCATTATGATTCTAAAGGATTTAAAAACACTATTCAAGCAGGACCTTTTGTATTAATAATAATAATAATAATAATAGTAATAATAATAATAATTAATAATTAATAATACACTGGTACCCTCAATTTACAAAATGTATTTCTTCCAGAAGTGTTTTCATACTTTGAATTATTCCTAAACAGACATGTAAAAGGTCTGATTCATTCCAAGGTCCCTGATACTACCCCCTAAACCCATTAAATATAATAAAAGTATAAACATTCATTCATTCATTCATTATCTGAACCCGCTTTATCCTCACTAGGGTCACGGGGGTCACTGGGGGTCTAATCCAGCTACAATGGGCGAAGGCGGGGTACACCCTGTATGAGACGCCAGTTCATCTCAGGGCTGAACATATATAGACAAACAATCACTCTCACATTCACACCTATGGACAATTTTAGATTAACCAATTAACCTATCAGTGCATGTGTTTGGATGGTGGGAGGAAACCGGAGTGCCCGGCGAAAACCCACACGGACACGGGGAGGACATGCAAACTCCACACAGAAAGGTCTGGTATGGGATTCGAACCAGGGTCCTTCTTGCTGTGAGGCACGAGTGCTAACCACTGCACCACCGTGCTAACCACTGCACCACAGTGCCGCCCAAAAGTATAAACATTTAGTATAAAATATGTGTTAAAAGTAAAATGAAATGTTGATTTTAGATGTAATGTGTTAGTGTCATTGGGTAAATGTGTCACTGACTGAAGATTAACCATTAAATGAACCAGACATGTGGGTCATTTTCATACCAGACATGTGGGTCATTTTCATACCAGACATGTGGGTCATTTTAATACCAGACATGTGGGTCATTTTAATACCAGACATGTGGGTCATTTTCATACCAGACATGTGGGCCATTTTCATACCAGACATGTGGGCCATTTTCATACCACACATGTGGGTCATTTTCATACCAGACATGTGGGTCATTTTAATACCAGACATGTGGGTCATTTTCATACCAGACATGTGGGTCATTTTAATACCAGACATGTGGGTCATTTTCATACCAGACATGTGGGCCATTTTCATACCAGACATGTGGGCCATTTTCATACCAGACATGTGGGCCATTTTCATACCAGACATGTGGGTCATTTTCATACCAGACATGTGGGTCATTTTCATACCAGACATGTGGGTCATTTTCATACCAGACATGTGGGTCGTTTTAATACCAGACATGTGGGTCGTTTTCATACCAGACATGTGGGTCGTTTTCATACCAGACATGTGGGTCATTTTCATACCAGACATGTGGGTCATTTTCATACCACACATGTGGGTCATTTTCATACCAGACATGTGGGCCATTTTCATACCACACATGTGGGTCATTTTCATACCACACATGTGGGTCATTTTCATACCAGACATGTGGGTCATTTTAATACCAGACATGTGGGTCATTTTCATACCAGACATGTGGGTCGTTTTCATACCAGACATGTGGGTCGTTTTCATACCAGACATGTGGGTCGTTTTAATACCAGACATGTGGGTCGTTTTCATACCAGACATGTGGGTCGTTTTCATACCAGACATGTGGGTCATTTTCATACCAGACATGTGGGTCATTTTAATACCAGACATGTGGGCCATTTTAATACCAGACATGTGGGCCATTTTCATACCAGACATGTGGGCCATTTTCATACCAGACATGTGGGCCATTTTCATACCAGACATGTGGGTCATTTTCATACCAGACATGTGGGTCATTTTCATACCAGACATGTGGGTCATTTTCATACCACACATGTGGGTCATTTTCATACCACACATGTGGGTCATTTTCATACCACACATGTGGGTCATTTTCATACCAGACATGTGGGTCATTTTCATACCATTGTTTGTTACTTTCACCTTAAATAATGTTTGTTGACGGATGTTGGTGAAATATTGATCCAAAGATGATTGACTTTGACGACTTTTCATAATCTTCCTAAAATGCACAAGGCGTCGTCATATGGGGCGATAGCACGACTCGTGAAAATTTTTTAGGGATGTTTTTCCACAAATGAGGAAAGTTGATTAAATGTGTCCAGCATGTCTTTCATTGGTGCTGATGGAATGATGGCTGCCATAGTTTCAATAGTTTCATTAGATTCAATAGTTTTGTTAGTTTCAATAGTTTTCTTAGATTCAATTGTGTTGTAAGTTTCAATAGTTTCGTTAGTTTCAATAGTTTCATTAGTTTCGTTAGTTTCAATAGTTTGATTAGTTTGGTTAGTTTCAATAGTTTTGTAAGTTTCAAGAGTTTCAATAGTTTCAAGAGTTTCAATAGTTTCATTAGTTTCAATAGTTTTGTAAGTTTCAATAGTTTCATTAGTTTCTTTAGTTTCAATAGTTTCGTTAATTTCGTTAGTTTCAATAATTTCGTTAGTTTCAATAGTTTCGTTAGTTTCATTAATTTCATTAGTTTCATTAGTTTCGTTAGTTTCAATAGTTTTGTTAGTTTGAATAGTTTCTTTAGTTTCATTAGTTTCAATAGTTTTGTGAGTTACATTAGTTTCGTTAATTTTATTAGTTTCGTTAGTTACATTAGTTTCAATAATTTCATTAGTTTCTAAGTCTGAGGCACAATCATCGGTGTGTGTTTGGACGGTGTTGGAACATCTGGAGGCGTTGATGACTTTGGTAAAAGGTCAGTGAACAAAGTGAACATAACGCTCTGACATTTACAACACAAAGTGGAAAAGATAATAATAATAATAATGTTTGTGACGAGTCCAAATATAAAACCAGTTCCATATGCATGAAGTAAAGACGTGTCGTAGGCCAGTGCGATAAGTCGTAATTATCTCCAGTCGTACATTATGTGTTTTAATGAGGTCTGGTGCAGGTGTGGCATCACGGTGATTAAAAAACATGAGTGTTGGTGTCGTCCCCACACAGCTGTTATTTACTCCTGAGCAGATTTTATACATACATAATATACATACAAAAACACGGTCAGTTTTTTTCTAATATTGTTATGAACTGTCGTGGTTCATTCTATTGAAAATTTGAACTTCAGTTTTTGCTTCCACTTTTTTGTCTTGTTTGCAGATGTCGTATTAGCGTATTAGCGTATTAGCCTATTAGCCTATTGTTTATTCACTCTGTGCTTTCATATAATGCAAGACACAGGGGTGTATTGTTCGTCGTATTTATTCTTATTCTAAATAATTTTAAAAATGCGGCCCACAACACTGTAAATGGAACAACAATTTTTACGCTAAAATGTGTGGACTGGTCTCGAAAGATGTGCTATCTGTCAGGATTAACATTATGATGCACAGATTTCATATAAAATGCGAAAAACCAGTGAAAAATGTCCATCCGAAATGAATTGGGCCATGTTTATGTGGCTATAACTCCCAAACGGTACATCGTAGCATTATGCAGTAAATAGGAAAGATTCTTCAGATTGGCCCAGAGATTACACGTGTGGTCTCATAATTCCGATATGTCGTACGGATTTCGCTTTATTATGCAATTTTACTTTTTACTTTGTTACAGTTGAGAGGTTGTAGTTTTTACTTTTACTTCAGTAAGAGTTGAATCCGTACTTGTCCTTTTAGCGTACTGCAGTACAGACTGTGTGTACTTGTACTGCAGTACAGACTGTGTGTACTTGTGCTGCACTACGGACTGTGTGTACTTGTGCTGCACTACAGACTGTGTGTACTTGTACTGCACTACAGACTGTGTGTACTTGTACTGCAGTACAGACTGTGTACTTTGACCACCTGTGAATGTGTATAGTTTTATTTCCAGTCATGTCCAGAGCTAATAGCAGTGGTTTGTAGTGAATTGGTGCCTGGCGGTGTTAAGGGCTTTAACACAGATAAGCTCCAGTCGACTCGTTTCTACTTCACATCCTCGTTTTGGGTAAAATTGTTGTAGTTTTTATCTGATCAGTTCATGAAAGAAGAACCAGTCAAAAGTAGCTGTGTCAAATTGTCCAGACTTCCTCGTCCATTTTCACTTCTTCTTTGACACAAACTCTTTTTTAATCTTGTCCAAGCATTTTCTTTATTTCCTTTTTTATGTTTTTTTTTTTTTTCCCAGACTCCCAGTGTGTAACAGGAACACACTTCCACACTTCCACATGGTCACTTTATCACAGGAACCAGCTTTTTTAATTTCACCCATGGTTCCCCTCTCCTCTACACTTTTTCTCTCTCTCTGGATAATTGACTTTTTACAGGTTTCAGACATCTCCGGACATCTTCTGCAGGCTAGGCAGGTGTCCCCCCCCCCCCCCCCACACACACACACAGATAAATACACCTGGTTCTCAGTCCATTAACGGTTCTTTTCCAGAGGGACGCTGGTGGCTTCAGGGTCCAGGTGTCTCTACAACTACTGACCCGTGTTATCAGCCCGCCTCAGCTACCAGGCCTCCTCTGAATTAATCCTGATGCTGTCACCCCCCCCCCCCCATCCCCTCCCCCGCACACACATACACATACACTTCCTCCTCCTTATGCATCCCCCACCCCCATCCCCCTGGACCCTCAGCAGTGTCCAGGACGGGGACACGCTCACCTGCATACACCAGTGCTATCAGCTGAAACAGGAAAGGCCGTCAGCAGGATTACACCGCACACGCCTTTAATTAGCATGTTTTTAACGAAGGCAGGTCCGGGTTGGGAGGCCAGGTGGAACAGCTGATCGGATTATCTGCAGCACCACCGCCTTGTTCCCTTTTAAAGCTCACCATCTCCCCTCTCTGTCGATCTATCTTTGGTGGAATTATTTTCCGTCTCTGCTTCAGAACGCTCCAGTGTTTTGTTGATAGATGCAGTTTTTGTTCCAAAACCCTTTTCTGCTCTTTTCTACGAGTTGTCACCTCCTCCGAAAAAAGGTGAAATTATTTTAGTGTTTTCACAGGATAAAGTGCCTGAAACAAAAAGACACCAACGTGATAACATTTCAAAACAGATTGTGTTGAATCCTAAATTATTTAGAGTGGTTGTTAACCTCGCAGATGTAACTAGAGCACAGACCTCCATGAAGCAGCACCGGTCTGCCAAGGTCTGGGTCTGGATGTTCGTTAATCCTTATTAGTAAACTAGTGTTCTGTGTTCGCTTATGATTTATTTTATTGGTCATTAAACACACACACACACACACACACACACACACACACACACACACACACACACACACACACACACATCCTATAGGCTAGGCTAGAGCTGGGCAAAAAATCGATTTAGATTTAAAATAGAGTTTTATGGCAAAATCGATTCATATTTTAGGAAAATCATGCAATCCGATCCCCCCCCCCACACACACACACACACATTTTTTGCACTTTTTTTCCTCGCAAAAAGAAAACCATGAACCAGGCTGCTTTCCGTAGTGTTTCACCCCAGGCCCCGCCTACGTGAGGAAGACACGCTGACTCCTAATAAGGTTCTAAAGGTTCAGTTGTGTGGAATCGGTTTGGGTTTTTAGGGTCTGACGAAGCCCAGCTACTGCCTGGTTGTCAGCTGTGTCTTCAGACTGTTGTTGTTGACGGTAGCGGTACGACCACTCTGTTCACATCTGAAGCGAAAGCATCCAATGGGGGGGGGCAGAACTCTTAGAAAATGCAGAGACTAGCGCTGCCAGTACTTCTTCAAAATGTTCAACAAACACTGACTGAAAGCTTTTCTCGCGGCACACCTTATGATAAACATGGAGCACGATGGGGAGCGATAACAGACAATAACATCATATATCCAAAATATTGGTAACATGTTCAGGTTTATTGAAGTAGTTTGATTGATAATAAGGTTTTGTTTTTATTTTGTCCTTACAAAGTAAAAATGTTACTAGTTTTATTTTTATCTTACTTTTGCACTACTACGTTTTTTTACAATGTTTTTCATATAATATGAGTATTAATGTATATTGTTTTAGTTGTTAAAATATTTTAAGCTTTCTTTTTTCCAACAAAATGTATCTTTTACACTATTTTTTTTGCACTGTTTTTCCTGTAACAGTGGTGGATATGTCTGGACTTACTACAGTTCATGTAGACAAAGTCTCAGGTTGCAGTTGCACCTTTTGTACAACTGATTTATTATTTACACTTATTTGTAGAAGTATTTTTGTCACAGAAGTTTTATATATTATAATAATAGGACAGAAGTGTGACGTATTATAATCATTTGGCTTACACCATTGGACAGAACATTCAATATAAGCTTTTACCTCGTACCAAACACTTGGGTGTTACCCACGGAACGGAGATCGTTTTGTTCGGCGAAAAGAGGTGGAAGTCGTCTTTGTCTTTGCTCAGCAATACCTGAACTTTTGTCGCCGCTTAATAATTGACTCAATAAACACCTTTATTGATTGGATTTCAATGTAATGACCACAGGAACTGAACATAGAGGTGTTAAGGTACCGTTTTTTGATAAGATGTAAACACAAATAAGAAATCGCCTTCCAGCTCTGAACGGCTCAGCGCGACTTATGCCTGGTTTGGTGGTGGTGGGTCACATTTTACCAGTCCTGGCTGAGGCTTTATGGAACGTTGCTAGACCAACAATATTTTTTGCCACTAGAGAGGGCTAGTTTACTAGGCTAGTAGACTAGTGGTGAGGACCAACCTTCATGTGTTGGGGGTGTAATTGTGTTCAAGGGCTGAGCTGTAGCACAGGTGGTCAGTGCAGGTGGAGGGCGGTGCTTATTGGATCTTCAGTGGATCTGATTGGCTGGTGTGTAAAGTCATGCAGGTGGATCACTAGTGTATATTTACACAATTTCACCCCATCACACTGCATCCACAGTAATTTCATGTCTTTCTATATTTTTGTCTGAGACTTAATACTAATAATATTTCATAATTTTTTTTTACAAGCGTTTCCTGTTTTCTGTTTAATTTGACACTTTCTGCTCATTTACCTTTTGATGAACATGAACATGTGGTGAAAACCGGCGTAGTCGCAGAAGGGGAAGTCATTAATAGGCTTTTGTTGATGCATCATGTCAGTTCACGTCCATTTTCTAACACAGACTGTGAACAGATGAACGTGGATCAGGTGTGAATATACAACATTAAATACTTTCAACGTGTAACCACGAAAAGCATTTAAACATCAACAAATATCAGTTTATAATCGAGCAGTTTAGGAGCGTATGTTCCACTTCCAGTCGCTCTGATAAAATAGACCTGGTTCTTTGCAGTGACATTTAATTTAACAAAACGACTGAAACAACAGTTTCATTTAATTGTTTAAAAAAACCCCAAAACAATCAGATTAATCTGCATTAATGCCTTAATTTTGACAGAACTAGTAAATAATAACCAGTTTTCTCTGCAAAGAATAAGTGAGTCAAGGTACAAAAAAAATAAAGATGATTGTGCAAAGATACAAAAGTGTAAACATGTAATTAGTGTTGTTTAAATATGTGAAGACACGAACAGATACGAGCTGTGGATAAAACTGTGAGGAAAAACAAATGCAATTTACTAATACATAACAAATTTAATAATTATATATATATATATATATATATAATACACAAAATGATTTTTACATCACTGATTGTTAATATATTCAGTGTAATTCATCCTTTGGGCCACATTGGACCTTTTGGAAGGCCGGATTTGGTCCCCAGACCTTATGTTTGACACCTGTGTTACAGGTTAAGGTTTCCTGTGTTTAATAGTATTTGATAAAAGCAGTTTGATGCAGAGATGGTGCAGCTGCAGTAGATTTAAACCTCCCACTGTCACATTCACATTTCCTCTGTCTGATCACATTTGCTTTGTAATTAATCAGTCTAATTCAGTCGTCTTCCAGGGCCGCACGTGTCTCCAGGTTTCACTCATTTCCATTTTTACCTCAGCTTTTCTGCACATGTGCAGGAAAAAAAAAAACACCACACAAAAGAGATTTTAAACCAAATCCCCAAAAAAAGACAGTATCGTTGAGCTGATCTGTGTTTGGTGAGGCTGGGCACCAGGTTCAAAAGCAGGGCTGGAGTTATCAGTGTGCCCCCCCAGTGTGCAACCCCCCCCCCCCCCTCCCCCCCCCCCCCCCACCACACACACACACACACACACACACACCACCACGCACACACACACACTGCACCTTCTGCACACAGACAGACTGGTAGTACCTTGGTCGCCATGGCGATAAACATGCAGCTGATTGAGTTCACAACCCTGGCTTCAGGAGACTGTGCTGCCAAACGGACAAACTGGAAATACCTGGAGCTGTGAAAGAGGAGCAGGGGCGGTGCTAGAGGTGGGAGGCATGAAGGGCACCCCCCCCCCCAAGAAAGATAGAGATTTTTACACAATTTTAATTAAAAAACATAGATGAAGTTCAGCACATACCCCTGAAAGACACACAACTTTACAAATTCACAAATGGAAGCTTCACCTCGTAATTTTGACTTTTTATCTCATATTGACTCTTTTTGTCATAATTTGGACTTTTTATTTCACAATTTCAAGCCATTTCATAATATTGACTTCTAATTCTAATTCTTCTAATTCTGACTTTTTATCTTTTCATTCATTCAGTTATTTTATTTGAGTAAGTTAGTCTAAAAGAGTGCAGAACAAAAGGAACACAATAAGGATTTTGGAATCATCTACTACAAGGAGTTCAGAGAATTTAAAAAATCTTACCCTTCATTTAACTATTTAATATTTTAGTAATAACAGTTTTATAGAAATAATTTAAATCACTCATTTCAGTGTCCATCTTGACTATATATATGTTTTTATTATGGATGTACAAAAACAAAAACAGAATGAAGAGCTTCCAACCACATTTTCAATATATTTTATTTTATTATTTTAATTTTCTGTCAGTAAGGTGAATTAAAGGTTTCCTACAATGTGTGTCTTTTAATCTTGACTATTTTTCTCATAATTTCAATTCTTTTCTCATAATTTTTGACTTTTTTTCTCATAAACTTGAGTCTTTTTATCATAATTTTTAGTCTTTTTCTCATAATTTTGCCTTTTTTTCTCATAAACTTGAGTCTTTTTATCATAATTTTTAGTCTTTTTCTCATAATTTTGACTTTTTTTCTCATAAACTTGACTATTTTATCATAATTTTTAGTCTTTTTCTTATAATTTTGCCTTTTTATTTAATAATTTGGAAGTTTAGTCTGATAACTGTGCAGTGTTTGAGTCTTCGTGAAGCTAAATTCAGTTTCCACTCAGACATGAGTTAGTTTCTTTGCTTCTTTTCTGCCGTTGCTCCCACATCTGTGCGTTTGACTTCATTACTGTGGCGTCTTGGCAGCGTTTTTCTGGGTTAAACTCAATGTTTTTACCTGATTAGGATCTGAATTTGTTTTTCCGAACAGCAGTGGAAACATCAATATCTTCATCTGCCCAAATGCACCCACAGCTGAAGAAGCGTAAAATAAATTAAATCACGGACACACGACTCGAAATTCCAAACAAGATAAACATCTGGAGGACAGGAAGTCAGAAAAACTGGCACACCAAAATGTTTTTTCATTTCAGACTGCAGAGTTAGAAACACACAAACATCTTATTTTAACTGTTTCTACTAAAAAGACATGAAAATAAAGAAATAAAATAGGATATTTCAGTTGTTTCTATGCAGATGCTGGAATTAAAATGTTAAACACATGTAATTTTCAACTTTATCTGGTTCCTGATCAGAAGTAAAAGTACATTATTACTGGTACTTAAGTCTGAACTTTATTGGAGCATTTATTTTTCTGGAAAGTTTTTACTTTTACTGCCTACATTTGTTCATAAATATCTGTACTTTATACTCTTTACATTTATATAAATATATGTACTTTATACTCTTTACATTTATATAAATATATGTACTTTATACTCTTTACATTTATATAAATATATGTACTTTATACTCTTTACATTTATATAAATATATGTACTTTATACTCTACATTCTCAGAATAAACTGGAGAAGAAAATACTGGAAACTTTATGTATCATAATTATGAATTTTCTTTGTCATATTTTTAACTTTTTATCTCATTACGCTTATTTTAATTGACTTAAAAAATCTCATTGACTTTTTATCTCAATTGTGAATTTTTTTTTCCCATTTTCCCAACATTTCCTGCCTACATGTTTTCAGTGCAGTACTTTTATTTGCAGAAACATGGTTTGGTAACACTTTATTGTGGCATGTTCATTTGGCAGCTGGAAGTCGTCACTAAGTGCTAAAATTGAAGCTAACTTTAGTACGTGCTTTACAGACATACGCCTTGCAGCCATGGGGGGGGGGGGGGGGGGGGGGTACTATAGCTGAGTACCTGTTAAATACAGCTCTTGTGGCTGATACTCCACAAGAGGACATGCTGTACAGTAGTTTGAAGAAGATGTGTCTCAGGTCTAGAGGACATGTGTCTCAGATCTAGAGGACATGTGTCTCAGGTCTGGAGGACATGTGTCTCAGGTCTGGAAGACATGTGTCTCAGGTCTAGAGGACATGTGTCTCAGATCTAGAGGACATGTGTCTCAGGTATGCAGGACATGTGTCTCAGGTCTAGAGGACATGTGTCTCAGATCTAGAGGACATGTGTCTCAGGTCTGGAGGACAAGTGTCTCAGGTCTGGAAGACATGTGTCTCAGGTCTAGAGGACATGTGTCTCAGATCTAGAGGACATGTGTCTCAGGTATGCAGGACATGTGTCTCAGGTCTAGAGGACATGTGTCTCAGATCTAGAGGACATGTGTCTCAGGTCTGGAGGACATGTGTCTCAGGTCTAGAGGACATGTGTCTCAGATCTGGAGGACGTGTGTCTCAGGTCTAGAGGACATGTGTCTCAGATCTAGAGGACATGTGTCTCAGGTCTAGAGGACATGTGTCTGTAATCAAGAGGACAGTTGTCTGGTATTGGACGTTCCTGTGTTTGCTGTGATGTTCCAGTAGATGATGATAATGTTCTACAATTAAAAGTGACACATGCTAACACTAGCATTAGCTGTCAGGGTTAGCATTAGCATTAAAGCTAAACAATATTACTGTTTGAGCATCAACATCACAATGTGATTTAATGAAAGAACAGACATGTTTTTTTTCTAATGTCATTTTGTGGAAAATTTGAGTAGACCCCCCCTCCCCCACCCCCACCCCATCAGTTTTGTCATCTTCACACACACACACACACACACACACACACACACACACACCAACAGCAGGTCCAAACATTCACATCCACCCAGTAACAATCATCTCAGTCAAAAGCACAGATTGAAGACAGATAAAATAAATAGTTGGTCTTTTAGTTGAAAGTCTTCAGTTCCCAGTTGATTTACTTCCTTCACGACAGGCGCCTTTTGTTTTTTTTTCCTGTTTGTGGCTTTTATTTAGTTAGTTTGTTTCCAGGACAGAAGAGTTAGAGCCAAAGAGACAAGCTCATTTAAGTCACAGTGAAAGGACCAGAGCCTTTAAAGGCCCGAGGGTGAGGGGGCGGAGCCTGAAGGAGCATGTGCACAAGGGCAGTAAGAGAGGTTCTAAGAACATGCCATAGCCTGGGGGGTGGGGTGTGGGGTGTGGGGGGGTTGACAGGTAATCATGGAATGTCATATGGGAGTAAAAAAACAGAACACTTTGTCTTGGAAACACTGAGAACATGAGGGTTCAGCTCTGGAGGGTTTATACTTTAAGATTAAAACACTAAGTCAATAATATTTTTACTCATAACACATTTGTTACACTGGGGGGGGGGGGGGGTTATATACACCATATACCTCAACTCACAAAAATAATTCATTCCATAAGTGTTTTCGTACTGTGAATTTTTCGTAAATAGTCGCATATTACATTTCAAAAGGCCTGATTCGTTCCAAGGTCCCCCAGTACTACCCCAGTACTACCCCAGTACTACCCCAGTACTACCCCAGTGCTGCCCCCTTAAACCCTTTAAAAATGCTAAAAGTATGAACATTTACTGTGAAATATGTTAAAACTAAAAGAAAATGTAGATTTTAGATGGAATTTATTGGCCTCAGTGGGTAAATATGTCTTTAAACATGAAACCATTCAAATGAACCAGACATGTGGGTTATTTTCATACCAGACATGTGGGTTATTTTCATACCAGACATGTGGGTTATTTTCATACCAGACATGTGGGTTATTTTCATACGTTATTTTCATACCAGACATGTGGGTTATTTTCACACCAGACATGTGGGTTATTTTCATACCAGACATGTGGGTCATTATCACACCAGACATGTGGGTTATTTTCACACCAGACATGTGGGTTATTTTCACACCAGACATGTGGGTCATTTTCACACCAGACATGTGGGTCATTTTCACACCAGACATGTGGGTTATTTTCACACCAGACATGTGGGTTATTTTCACACCAGACATGTGGGTTATTTTCATACCAGACATGTGGGTCATTATCACACCAGACATGTGGGTTATTTTCACACCAGACATGTGGGTCATTTTCACACCAGACATGTGGGTCATTTTCACACCAGACATGTGGGTTATTTTCACACCAGACATGTGGGTCATTTTCACACCAGACATGTGGGTCATTATCATACCATTGTTTTGTCACTTGTTTTGTTGACAAACGTTAATATCGATCCAAAGACTTTTCATAATCTTCCTAAAATGCACAAGGCGTACGTCATCAAAGTGGGCGATAGCATGACTCATGTTTTTTTTTTTTTTTCCATGAATTCTGCAAGTTAATGCTCCCTCGTAGCCAATGGGATGATACGTACAGTACATATTTACATCTCGGGGGTTTCGGTTTAATTTCGTAAATTGAAATTTGTTTTGTATTCAGAGAACGTAAAGGTTTTTCATTAGTTGGATTATTTATTAGCTGGGTCTTTAGTAAGTTGACTAAGTATGACTCTGTGTGTGTGTGTGTGTGCGTGTGTGTGTGTGTTTGTGTGTGTGTGTGTGTATTTATATATATATATATATACACGTATACACAATGGTTACTTGTTTACAAACTTGGTGTGTGTTTGTGTGTGTGTGTAAATGCATCTTTATAAACATATGTTAATATAAAAACAAAGCTAAATTGTCCTTCTGTTCTATTGTTTTGTAATAAAAAATATTGGGGTAAAAAAAATCTTAAAAACCAGACATGATGTGGCGTTAAAACCACATAAAGTGACGCCACCGTTCCTCTGGAAAACTGCACCCAGGATGGATTTGGGAACCAAAATAATCCTTTAATCTATTCAGGGGGGGGGGGGGGGGGGGGGTGTTGGGTGTGCAGATGAATGTTAGAATGAATGAGAGTGAACAGATGAATGGATTAGAACTCACACTCTAGTGTGTGTGTTCTGACAACAGAGGAAATGAAAGAACGCTGCCTTCAGCACATGCATGTGCAGGTGCAGGTGCAGGTGCAGGTGCAGGTGCAGGTGCAGGTGCATGTGCAGGTGCAGCTGCAGGTGCATGTGCAGCCTTTCCACATGTTTCTGATGGAAGATCATAATCTGCACAGTGTCACTGCAGAAAAACTGACTTATTTCACTTATTTAATATCATTTTTTAATTGTATTTGGTCCAGGATGCTGCTGGGTTTTAAAAAGTTTTAAAAAGTGGTAAATTAAGCGTCAAATGTAATGGCGATGAAAAGTATTAAATGTGATCAAAAGTTTTTTTGTTTTAAGTTTTGTTGACATTGACTGCAGTTAAACAAGAAAATCTTCCTTAAAATGTTTCTTCTAATAAGAATATGATTCTATAAGCCTCAGATAATATTGTGTTATTTTAAGAAAACTGGATTATTTCAATTTTCTTTGTGCTCTGGCAGATAATGTATTTGAAATAAGATACAGTTGAAGCCAGTACTTTTTGTCAGGATCGGGGGTGAGGTGAAGGAGGACTCCAATGCACAGTACTGAAGGGAAAAAATAATTTAATAACAAAACTAAGAAACAAAGACAATACAGACAAAACCTGGGAACAGACGGTCAGAGTCCGTGGTGATGATGAATGTCCGGGTTATGGAGGTGACACTACTGAATGGTCCCGCACTGGCAACTGCAAGCCTTACTGCTTTTATAGCCACAGATGAGGAACGGCTTGCAGCTGCGCAGTGCGGGACCAGGTGAGTGTGGAAATGACTGGGGGAAAGGTCACCGGAGCGGAGGTCATGACACTTCTGTGCAGGTCTTTTCTAAAAAAATGAAAAATCCCAATGTCTGGAATATTTGCCTTGTTTTTGTATTTTTTTCATTTGTATTAGTTTATTTCCGTCTACATAGAAAAAAGTTCCCGAAGAAATGTTTACATTTAAAAATCGATTTTATATGGATATATATACCATAGATTTTACAGGTAAATGCTGCTGTGGTCTGGACACGCCCCCTTGGATCTGTAAAAAAATAAATAAATAAAAAAAAGATTATATGATATAAATGACATCATATTCACAAAAAACACAAATAACCTAAAAAGAAATAAAAGAAAAAGTGTAATTTTATCAATTCTCCAAATAGAATGTGTTCTTTTAGATCACAGGTGTCAAACATAAGGCTCAGGGACCAAATCTGACCCATAGGAGGAATTACACTGAATTAATGTTATTATAGGTTTATATTCATGTTATTACTGTTAATAATAATAATAATAATAATAATAATAATAATAATAATAATAATAATAATAATAATAATAATAATAATCGAATCTGAGGTCTAGCACATATGAGCTGATAAAGACAAGGCTGAGATAATATTTTGTGAACAAACACACACACACACACACACACACACACACACACACACACACACTTGAATTTGACATCTCCTAGGTAACCAGGGCGTGGCCTCAGGTTGACAGTCACATCAATAGGTGAAGGTCCAATAAGGAGGAGGAGTCAGACCCATTTGTTGTGGAGTCACCCAAGAAAATATTGTCAATTCAGACCCAGAATTGGGGTCTTTTTGGACCTGAGTCCTGTAGGGTTCTGGTCCACACTCAGACCAGCACTGTCTTTTTTATTTTCCATGTGATCTGAATAACTTATTAAACTTCAACCAGCTGTATGTGGACCTGGTCTGTGGTCCTGGTCTGTGGACCTGGTCTGTGGACCTGGTCTGTGGTCCTGGTCTTTGGACCTAGTCTGTGGTCCTGGTCTGTGGTCCTGGTCTGTGGTCCTGGTCTGTGGTCCTGGTCTTTGGACCTAGTCTGTGGACCTAGTCTGTGGACCTGGTCTGTGGACCTGGCCTGTGGTCCTGGTCTGTGGTCCTGGTCTGTTTGACCTGGTCTGTGGTCCTGGTCTGTGATCCTGGTCTGTGGACCTGGTCTGTGGTCCTGGTATGTGGTCCTGGTCTGTGGACCTGGTCTGTGGTCCTGGTATGTGGTCCTGGTATGTGGTCCTGGTATGTGGTCCTGGTCTGTGGACCTGGTCTGTGGTCCTGGTATGTGGTCCTGGTCTGTGGTCCTGGTCTGTGGACCTGGTCTGTGGTCCTGGTCTGTGGTCCTGGTCTGTGGTCCTGGTCTGTGGACCTGGTCTGTGGACCTGGTCAACCGTTCATCATATTTCATGTGTGAAGCTCAGACCTTCTACAGAAACTCTTATCATTAATAGTTTGATGTGACTAAACATGTCTTTTGTTCTTGTCTTTCTTGTTCTGTCCACTCAGGCCTTGGACTCCCACCAACTCCCACCACCGTGCCAGAACCAATCAGAGACTGAGTGGGCGGGGACTTTAGCAGGGAGTTGATAGCAGTGGCTGGTGCTGGAGGTGTGACATATCGAACACAGAGGATTAAACCAGTGCACGATGCTGGAGGCGCAGGGGGGGTTGCAGATGATTTCCACTTCCTGTCAGACCTAACATCTTTGGACCAGTTGTTGTGAGGAAGATAGGAGCAGAGTGAGACGTCCAAAGACGTGCAGAAGACAGAAGCACGTCCAAAGTGCCTCCCACTGCTCCACACAGATCACCAAAAGGGATGACTGCTGCTGGTCTGGCTCAGGTATGGTCATTCCAAACAGGACACACACATTTTACCACTTCCACTTTTACCCTCAACACTTATGCTAACGCTAACGCAGTATCTAAACCAGGGGTCGACAACATGTAACACACAAACACACATTTAAACCCGGTTTCCACGGATAAAAAAACACTGGGAGCCGCTCATCATCTTTAAAAATCTGTGAATGTTTCCCAAACTTTCCTTTTTTTTGTTTTTTATGTTTCCAGAGCTTCCACTTTCCACTTTATTTTTCCTCTTGCTCCCTCCTACCATAGGATACTGACTACGTGTGTGTAATTACACGTGGGTGTAATTATTGACTCTGACCTGAAATTTAACAAACATTTCAAAGCCATTACCAAATCTGCCTATTACCACCTAAAGAACATTCACTAAAATCAAGGGTCTTCTGTCCAAACCAGACACAGAAAAACTCATTCATTCATTAATTTTCAGTAAGTTACATTATTGTAATGGTGTCTTCACTGGTCTAAACAAAAAATCAATCAGGCAGCTACAGCTGATCCAAAACGCTGCTGCCAGAGTCCTGACCAGTACCAGGAAACTGGACCACAGCACACCCGTCCTCAAATCCTTACATTGGCTTCCTGTGGGTCAAAGGTTAGAGTTCAAAATCTTACTCCTGGTCTATGAAGCACTAAACGGCCTTGGACCCAAATACATCCTAGACCTACTGGTTCCCTATGAAGCATCCAGAGCCCTGAGGTCATAGGTCATCAGGAACAGGTTTACTGTGTGTTCCAAAGATAAGAACGAAACAAAGTGAGGCGTCATTCAGTTACTCTGCTCCTCAACTGTGGAACAAACTACCTGGATACCTGAGGTCTGAGAACAACTGTTAACTAGTGTTAACTAGTGTTAACTAGTGTTAATACCTGAGGTCTGACAACAACTGTTAACTAGTGTTAACTAGTGTTAACTAGTGTTAATACCTGAGGTCTGACAACAACTGTTAACTAGTGTTAACTACTGTTAACTAGTGTTAATACCTGAGGTCTGAGAACAACTGTTAACTAGTGTTAACTAGTGTTAACTAGTGCTAACTAGTGTTAACTAGTGTTAATACCTGAGGTCTGAGAACAACTGTCAGTTCATTTAAATCAGATGAAAACATTATTGTTCACTGGAGCTTTTACTTAGATTAGATTAGATTATTTGCTTTAAAATGTTTTTATGTCTTGATTTTAATTGTCTTTTAATGCATCTTTATCATTTTAATTTTCTTCTGTTTTTGTGTAAAGCACCTTGAATTGTCCTGTACATGAAATGTGATATATAAATATATTTGCCTTGCCTACGTTGTACGTCACATTCATGGAAATTCAGTTAATAAAGTGTATTTACCAGGTTATTTTAATGTTTAACTTAAATCTGACCGACCACAACCTCAATATCATTAAAATGAGTTTTCATTGATTTGCAACTGTGGGTGATCGTGGTTGACCGTGGTCACTCGCTCACTCGCTTACTTCAGGTCAACCCATGCATCACTGATATGTACGTGCTCCTAATCATCTAAAATAAGAGTGAAACTGATTTTTACTCTGGATTGGATGATCCCTTTAAGAAAGTAAATAGTAAGTAAATAATAATAATAACAAATAAATAATACTGGTAAGATATAGATGTTTTACTTTGTATGTGTGTAATAATAATAATAATAATAATAATAATAATAATAATACATTGGATATACCCTTTCTAGAAAATGGAGAGGTTGCTGGAGCTCAAACATCAGATAAACCAGAGGGAAATGTTTAAATATGAAGATGACCATGATATATTTGTCCCTTGGATCAGAATAAAAATATGAAAGTTGGAAACAGCTGATTACAGTGATAGCATTTGTTTAAAACTCTGCCACAGCGGCGTAACGGTAAAGAAATGATTGTGTTTATCTCAAATAAAAATCTAATTTCCTCCATGAAAGATGGTGGGTGTGTTTACAGCACGTCTTCCTCCATTGATGTGAATGCAGATATTGGACAGACTCTATTACACATTATAAGGCAGCGTGGAACCACCGCCTGCGCTCTTATTCAATCACCTGTTCACATTTATTTCATACAACAATAAGTGTCTGGAAATTGATCGGAAATGATAGAATTCAATTATCTGATCATCAGCAGTTCAGTTATTTGTGTTCCATCTGAGCTGCTGGAGCAGAAACCAGGACAATTAATCAGGCTTCAGAAGTGTACGGCAGTTTGGTGTACCTCAAGGATCCACATTAGAACCTTTATGGATTAAGTGACAAAGAAAAATGCTTAATGATATTTGTCTGTTTAACTACACTGTAGACCAGGGGTGTCAAACTCATTTTAGTTCTGGGGCCACATTCATCCTAATTTGGCATAATGTGGGCCGGACCAGTAAAACTCTATAAATAATAAGATAAAAATGTCTAAAATATTGTTAAGGTGAAAAATTTCTGTTTGTGAGTGGGGAAAAAAAGGAAAAATTTCCAATAAAAATGGTCACATCTACGAACTGTACGTGAACATAACACGGGATAAATATGAACAACCTCTAAATTTGTAAGAAAAATAAGTGCAATATTGATGATATTATGCTTTAGTTTGTCATTTATACATAGTTTAGTAACAGGCTGAATATTCCACAAAATATTTCAGGTTATTCACATTATTTTGTAAAAGGCTAGTCTTGTTTTCTACTTTATTTTACACTAAAATAGAAAAGAAAATTAGTATAAAGTTCTTTTCCATTATTTCTAGGTTATTATGATAGTATTTTACTTATCTCATCCACTTTATCAATTGACATAAATGATAAATGATTTGAACTTCCTTGATTATTAATTATCTTGAGTGTAATTCTTGCATTTCACACATTCATCCCAGGGGCCGGAGTGGACCCTTTGGCGGGCCACATTTGGCCCCCGGGCCTTATGTTTGACACCTCTGCTGTAGACCCAAATAGTTAGCAGAACTCAAAACATTTAAGGCAATCGATTGCCTCAATTATTTTAAGTTGATGAAACTTAAAAAAATACAAATTTCCAGAACTTAACATATAGATGTTTTTTAAAGTATACTTAAATGAAAACATTACTTATTAACGTAGTATTTTAAGGTTCTGTCAGTCCTACTGGGAGACTAAGTCAGGGTTCAGTGTCTTTGTCCAAGGACACTTGGACATGTGGACAGACAGAGCCGGGACGTCATTGGACGACCCGCTCTACCAACTGAACCACAAATGAAAATGTATGTGTTTTGTGGTTCACATTTTTTTGTGTGGTAGATAGTGGTGGTTATTTGGAGTGTTTTTTTTTTTCAATCATCCTTATTTGAAACAATAGAAATAACAGAACAATAATATTCTCAGCATTTAATGACTTAATTCCACTAAGTTGTAAATCATCATGTTACAGCAACTTAATACATTTGAGTTAGTACTACTATTTCTGAAACTTTTGAGTATTCACAACTTAATATATTTAATTTTTCTGAACATTCAGGTTTACAGTGCATCTGGCATCAGAGTGTGGGTTTTACACATTCATTTTTGTTCATTTTATTGAATATTTGTGTGATTTTTTTTTTTCATTTAATTTTTTTTTCATTTTTGGTAATTCTACTGAATATTTTGGTAAGTTATGTCAATTTTACTAAATATTTTGTTCATTTTATTGAATACTTTAGTCATTTTTGTCAATTTCACTAAATATTTTTGGTCATTTTTGGTAATTTCACTAAATATTTTGGTCATTTTTGGTCATTTTTAAAAATATTTTGGTCAGTTTTGTACATTTTGCTGAATATTTTGGTAATTTTTCTTCATTTTACTGTATATTTTTGTTCATTTTTGTTCATTTTACTGAATATTTTGGTCATTCAGGGGTGCCTCATTCAGTAGTAGCTACAGAAGCCTTAGTAACTTGACAACTTCATCAACAGGTGGTGAGTAAACCTTTAAATACACACATCGTTCATTATGTGATTCAAGAGGACATTGTAGAGTTTGGTCTGCAGTTTAACTGTTAAAAACGTAGAGACATTTACAAAATAAATATAAAATAATCCATCTGCTTCTGTATAAAACAGTCCATGGTCACTTTTCTATTAATACTGTTGAGCTTTTTTAGTTTGAATGAATAAATGTGTTTGATGGGGACGTGTCACCTTCAATATGAAAGAGTTTTTTTATCCTCCATAAATGTAATGTGACATTAGTGATACGTCCTGCTCTTAAAAATCTTTTACACAATTATTCCTTTTTCTCTGCATTCTTTTGTAAAAGCATAATTACACACTTCTGTTTAAACTTAACTCAAAAGGAGACAGTGCTTCATTTATGTCACTCCCAAATTACTTTTTCTCTTTTTTAAACCTTTCTGAAGTCATTTATCACCATTTATTATTATATTATACTATATATTTAGCATTTTTCACCAGAAATCATGTATTTCCTGCTTATATTTAAGTTAAATGTTGCTGAAAACTGTGTGTATACATGCAGAAATACATGCTCTTCCATGAAATCCTGAAGAAGAGGCTAAAACAGTCTAGCATGTTTGGTAAAGTTACAGCAGAAAAAGAAGCTAAATCAAGCTAGCATGTTTAGTAAACACACAGGGATCAGCTGCCTTTGTTTCATTTCCATAGCGACCTGGTGTTTTGGCACTTTTTCAGTGGCGTCACATTAGCTTTAGCATTTCATTTGTAAAGATCTAATCAAACATTAATTACTCTGAACAAGATGCTCATCAGTTCCCTAATGACAGTGCAGGTCCTGGCTCCGTCCACCGCAGGACCCCAGGGGACCAACATCGGACCCCAGGGGCCCAGGTGGCAGAAATGATGCCGCAGTTCCTTTGAACTACAGCATTAGCATCTGAAGGACCTTCATATATTCATTACCTCCATAAAGGAGGTATTCAATTCGGGTCCATTTGTTTGTCTGTCAACAGGATTAAACAAAAAGTTCAGAATGGATTTTGATGAAACTTTCAGGAATGATAGATAATGGGGAAGAACCCATTCAATTTTGAGACATGAAGGTCAAAGGTTAAGGTCACACTAAAGGTCAACAGCTAAAACACATCAGAGGTAATATCTCAAGATTCATACAAGATAGAATCTGACATTTTTTTCACATCGTCTCACCTTCGGACATCAGATGGGTCAACACCTATGGCTTGATTAAGTCACGTTTTGACGTCATATGTGACCCACCACCAGTAAACCAGGCATAAGTGTGTGTAAATCCAAACAGAGTTATGTGTGTATCTTGGTAGAGTGGAAACTAAGGTTTAAGATGGTGAAAAAATGATGTTTCTATCACAAGTAGAACCAAAGTTATGGTCATTTTAATATCCACATTTGGACATATTTTACAATTTGCATATTTTTAGATATTGTCCGTTAAAGTTTTGGACTGTTTTGGGGTAGGAAGTCCTTAGCAACGCATAATAATTTGTATCCGATTGACACAAATTGTTGACAGATGTTAAAGGACACTCTGATGGACATGTCACAGAAGTTTTATATATTATAATAATAGGACAGAAGTGTGACGTATTATAATCATTTGGCTTACACCATTGGACAGAACATTTAATATAAGCTTTTACCTCGTACCAAACACTTGGGTGTTTACCCACGGAACGGAGATCGTTTTGTTCGGCGAAAAGAGGTGGAAGTCGTCTTTGTCTTTGCTCAGCAATCCCTGAACTTTTGTCGCCGCTTAAATAATTGACTCAATAAACACCTTTATTGATTGGATTTCAATGTAATGACCACAGGAACTGAACATAGAGGTGTTAAGGTACCGTTTTTGATAAGGTGTAAACACAAATAAGAAATCGCCTTCCAGCCTAAATTTGGCTGTAGCTCTGAACGGCTCAGCGCGACTTATGCCTGGTTTTGTGGTGGCGGGTCACATATTTATTTTTACAGAGTTCCAGGTTAGAGCAGAGTTTATTCATTAATCACAAGCAGAGGCATTTTTCAGGCATTTTTAAGCTAATTCAGCCCCAGAATAGTAAAGAGTTAAATAAAAATCGGCTGAAAATATGTCTATAGAGTTATGACACATGTTCTTGTTTGATTCCAATGCAAACACGCCCGGGGTCACGTTTGTTTCAGACGCTCATTTCTGTAGAAAGCCCTGTTTTTCAATCACTTGCGCCAAGCTCTGTTAGCCATTAGTGAGCGCCTCTTGTCATTAGCGAGCGCCTCTTGTCGTTAGCCGTTAGCGAGTGGCTCTTGTTATATGAATAGTGAAATTAGCTTGTCGAGCGGGTGGATGTAATGTGGGTGCAGTCAGGTATGGCTTCCAGAGAGCCTGGACAGTAATCAGCTTCCAGAAGGGTCTAATTGGCAGATGGCGGCAGAAGAAGCCGAGCGCTGCTGCTCATTCAACCACAAACCAACCGTTGTCTGCTCCAGTGCAGTCTGAAACAAAAGAAGCTTTGATGGAAAAAAAAAGAAAAGATTCACATGAAAGAATAAAAAGATTCTCATATTCCAAAGGTTTTAAAGTGTTCTGATGCTGAAGCTCCACTAAAACTAATCCAAACCAGATTAGGTCACATTTTAACCCCAAACCCCCCAAAGGGGAGGGGCTTTTGTCTTTGGTTCTGTTTGTTTGTTTGTTTGTTTGTCAGTAGTTTTACACAAAAAGTTTTGGACCATTTCACCCCTTACCCCTTCAAATAGAGCTATAAGGGGCAGGGCTTGAAAGGGTAGGGCTGACAAATGCCCAACCTCACCACCAACCGTGTCCTGAATAATGTGAGCTTTGTGCAGGAAGTGATCAAATATGGACACAGAGTTTTCCTGCCAAAGCATCTGCACACATCTGAGCTGGTGGTTTTCCATCCAGAGTCACCGCTGTTTTAGTCAAATATCATCTAGTATTATGTAGACCAGGGGTGTCAAACCCACTGACATGTTTACTTCAGTGTTTTTAGCCGCAGAAATATCCCCCTGTTGTGGTCGAACACATTTGTCATGTCACAATGTTCCAAACCTACAGTGATACTTGGCCAAATGGACACCATTATCAATGAAAGACACAAAGAGAGTTGTGTTTGGGAGCGTAATAGTACTAAAGCTGTGTAGAAGAACACATCAAATAGGGAAAATTGGACAGTTCGTCAAATACTGGGCATCTGGCAACCCAGTTCTGGGCAACACGCCAGCTCCACCCTCCCAATTTTTCCTCATTAAACAACATTTGCCCCCACTAAAGCACTGCTAAAGCTGCAAAGGCAAAATCTAATTTACCCCAATGAAATCAAGCGGAAATAATTTAGCAGCCGGCACTTTCACAGACACCCCATGAGTCAATAATCTGCACTTCATCTACAGACAGACACTGGGACGTGTCAACACAAAACCTGGATCCACTGACTTTAACACTTTTACACAACACTAAAATAAGCTAAATACAACCCTAACATCAGTTAAATACAACGCTAACATTACCTAAATACAAGATGAACATTAGCTAAATACAAAACTAACATTACCTAAATACAAAACTAACATTAGCTAAATACAAAACTAACATTACCTAAATACAAAACTAACATTACCTAAATACAAAACTAACATTAGCTAAATACAAAACTAACATTAGCTAAATACAAAACTAACATCAATTAAATACAACGCTACCATTACCTAAATACAAGATGAACATTAGTTAAATACAACACTAACATTACCTAAATACAAGATGAACATTAGTTAAATACAACACTAACATTAGCTAAATACAAGATGAACATTAGCTAAATACAACACAGACATTAGCTAAATACACTTACATTATCTAAATACAACGCTAACATTAGTTAAATATGCTAACATTAAATACAACGCTAACATTAAATACAACGCTAAAATGAGTTCTGTCAAAATACAGGCATTAACGCTGATTAATCAATCAGCGTGATAAAAGTAATAATACTAATCCAAAAATGTGATCTTTGGATGTACAAATCGATCCTAAGTAATTAATATGCAAATTGATCCAGAATTGGAATTTTTTTTTTTTTAACACAGGCCTACCAATAATATGAGCTGTGCCACTGAGTTAGAAAATGTGTTTTTGCAAAAAGAGTCATCTCAGTAATCATCATCATCATCATCATCATCAACATCATCATCATCATCATCATCATCATCATCATCAGCTGTTCCAGATTCACTTCCATCTTGGTGAAACCCAGTTGTGGGGTTAATGAATCCAGCTGTAATCCCTGACAGTCCCAGGACATGAAGCACAGTAGCAGCAGATAGAATAAATGAGCTGCAGTAAAAAGGTACTAATACCCTGTATTAGTCCCAGCTTAAAGTCTGCCCTTCCTTCACTACCACTTCTGACATCTACCTGGGGACGCCGAAGAGCTCAAGCCTCTAAAGCTAATTATTTTTGGAAAAGCTCTCACACTGCTCTGCTGAATTCAAAAGAAAACATGAATAAAACACCAGGATTCACTGGAGACGCTGTGATTCGCTCAGGAAGGTGACACTCAATGTCATGTTTCTGGGTTCAACAGGTTTTTTGGGTTTTTTTTTTTTCTGCACACTTCCTCCATTAGCCTCTGGTTTCACCTCTGTCCAGCCTTAACGTCCCAGTCGTGGTACCAACATGACATTTAAAATCTGAACATTTAGGAAAAATAGTCCAAAGTATTTTTTTCTGGATGAAACTTTGGTAAGACTTTACATTACAGATCAATTTTGTGGTATTTTTGATGTAAGTTCATGGTAATAATGACTTTGTAACTGATTATTACAAGTAACAGAGCATTAATAAGTTGCAGTGATGAGCTACAGTCCTGTTAACTAAAACTGTGACAGGCTACAGGAGAACCACAGTGAAGGACAGACCCACTCCCATGGACGAACATGCTATAGATGAACGTTAACTTATGAACCAGTGTCATGTTACACTAGTACTCCAAGTCACTAAATTCAATTCAATTAAATTTTATTTATAAAGCCCTAAATCACAACAAAGTCGTCTCACAGGGCTTTACAAAAACACAATCAACTACAGAGATACATGAAAAGTCCCAGGCATCCCCTGTCCTTAGACCCTCCTATTCGGCAAGAAAAAACTTCCAAACCCAGTGGGAAAAAGAAGAAATCTTGAGGAGAACCACATTGAAGGAGAGATCCACTCCCATGGATGGACAGACTATAGATGAACGTCCATTTATAATGCAGGAGGGGGGGCTGGTCCAGACAAGCAGGGGCGGGGGTCCGGGGTCACAGGTTGGCACAGGCGAGATACTCCAGATCCTGTCGTCCATGGCTCCCGTGCAGGCACTGTCAGGAGAGCCACCACTCCCCCCAGGGGGGGGGGGAGGGGGGAAAGGGGACACCAGGTGACTAGTCATGAACAGACTTGGTATGAAAGATAGGTTGTAAAAATGACAGAAACAGGTGTGAGGGAGAGAAAGAGAAGAAAGAACTCAGTGTCTGTACTTCCCCCAGCAGCGCTAAACATGCTAAAGAGTTGATAAAGTTGAGAACGATAATGTGATAATGTTGGTATCTGCTAAAGAGGCGTTGGATGGTCTGGGAAAGTTCAGTTTTATCACCATGATGTAACCTGGTGCGGTATTGTTATTGTTCTGTGACCTTCAGTTTAGTATAAAAATGTCCCCGTTAAGACCTCTGCATAGCCTAGCAGCAAAATATTGCAGTTCACTTATTGCAGATATTTGTAATTGATGTCAACGTAGGTAGATCACAGGTACAAAATACGGTCGAAATGAGTTTCCTTCGCAGGGTGGGCGGGGCTCAGCCTTAGAAATAGGGTGAGAAGCTCGGACATCCGTGAAGGACTGGGAGTAGATCCGCTGCTCCTCCATGTCCAGAGGAGCCAGCTGAGGTGGCTCTGGCATCTAGTGAGGACGCCTCATGGACGCCCCCCTGGGGAAGTGTCCAACCAGGAGGAGACCTCGGGGTCGACCCAGGACATGCTGGAGGCTAAAGTCGCTGTGACACGTTGCAGACTTGGTTTCTGAGCATAAATGAACCTGAAGAACATGAAGGACTTGTCATCTGTCGTCCTGTCATGTTGACATGGTGTCATGTTTTTACGCCATAAACGTACCTTCAGCAAGACTCATCGATCCCTGGTTGTTTTTTTTTTAGTACACTCCCACCCCTGCCGAAACACATGATACTGTCTGGTGGTTTTTCTAGCCCACATCTTTGTCTGAAGGTTCTCAGGGCCTTATTGGATGTTGTTTTGTTTCCACAGGAGTAAGAGAGGAAGCCATGGACTGGACTATGAGTCAGTCACATGACTGTGTGCTCATTGGCTGGACTCGGAGGGCCGGGGGATCCCTGGCCTTCTTTTTCCTCTTGGCTCTGGTTTCCATTCCGATCCACGCAGACCTGGTGCTTCACAAGGACCAGCAGTTCTCATGGAAAACAGGTAAAGTCACTCAGTATTTGTCGACTCATGCTCTGGTTCAACTGTTGGTTTATTTAAATCTGCAGGATTAAACTGAACCACTGGTTTAGTTCTGGGGCCACAGGGGCCCAAACCACCTGAACTGGGCTGAACCACTATTATAATACTCTATACAAAATATACACTCACTATACACACTATATACTATACACAGACTGTACACTATATACTACTTATATATTAATATGTACATATTTACTGTATATTATCTCCAGGCTGTATTTTTATTCATATTTTTTCTATATTCTTATTTATATTTTACTTACTTTATACTTTACTTATTCTTATTCTAGTCTTTCTTATCTTGTCTTTCTATATCTTTTGTCTATTGCTATATTTATATATTTTGCTTTTTGCATCTTTGCACGGTCTTAAGGGAGTGTCGCTTCCATTTCGCTGTGGATGCTCATCCACACGTGACAAATGAAGAATTCTGATACACACACTATACCCACTATACACTCACTATGCTCCCATTTTACACTCATAAAACACACACACACACACACTTGTCCTGCAGTCATTATTGCAGAACACCACCAGCTCCAGTCATTTCCAGTTCCACCAGTTGTGTGTGTGGGAACTTTAATCCTCTGGCTTGTGCTGCCATTGTTGGCTTTGCATAAACCCTGAGCTGTGTGGGGACGGCATCAGACCAGCTGAGTGGCACCATAATGCCTTCTGTCTGATGGATGCCCGTCCACGTTCCTGCTGCAGCGGCGTGGACTTGGACCGTCACCGTAATGATGCGTGCGCCGCAGTGACACAACACGGCTAATGAGACATTAATGCAGAGTAAATAATCATGTCCTGGAATGTTCTGGAATGTCCTGCTGTGGATTTATGGCTCTGCTGACGTCTCTGCGACATGGTTTTAAATAACACTAAGCTGCATGGTGTTCATGTTTTTCTTCTGTCACTGTCAAGGCTTTCCAGCGTTGGAAATACCCGCCTGCGTCCTGGAATGTGCAGAAATATTTTCAAGAGAAAAAAGTAGTTTTGCAGAATAAAACAATTGTTCACAATTTGTCAAACCAGCGACGCAATAAAATCTATGCCACACGTAGCTGGTAGCGCTTTCCAGCCGACAATACATGTCCATAAAAGGTCATATGGGGTCAAAGTTGAGCAATATTTACATAATATCGACCACAGGACTAAAGGCACCACAACAATAAAGAGCACTTTAGTTGTACTTTAATCATCCTATGGTTTCTATGGAAACCTTGTATTTCTGGTTTTCTATGCATTATTTGTTTGTTACTTATTGGTGTGTGACTGTATTTTTCTGGTGGATGTCCAATCATCCGTATATCATATTTATAGAGTATATTTTCCATGTGCTTACATGTAATACAAAACACATGGGTGTATTGTTTGTTGTGTTTATTATTATGACTTCTTCTGACCTGTACAAAAAAAATTTGACAAAAAAATATGAACCACACCGCTGTAAATAGACCAAAAAGTTTGAGACAGAAATGTGCGACCTGGACTCAAAAGCTGTGCTGTCAATCAAGCTTGACATTCTGATGCACGTGTTTTGTATAAAACGCGAAAAACCACTCAAAAATGTCCATCCGAAATTAATTGGGTCATGTTTACGTGGCTATAACTCCCAAATGATACATCAGAGCGTTTTAGAGTAAATAAGAAAACATTTTCATATTGGCCCAAAATTACACATGTTGTCTCATAATTCCGATATGTCGTATGGATTTTTTATTTCTTATTATTATGCCAAATAAAACCACAGTAATTCTTTATGGGAATGACAAAAATGTTGCCTTTTTTACCAACACTACTGCTTCTTCATACTTTGTGGCACAGACTTCATTTAAACTTTCAAACACAGTCATTTTTGTGGTGTCTTTAGGATGTGATTGTCATGAGGGTGTGATTTACGGTTGTCGATAGAGAACTCAGTAAATCCACCCTGAAAAGACCAAAATCTGACTTTTTATCAGTGGGTGATGTCATCGCTAGAGCACGAGAGAAGAAAAAATTAAGCTGAAAAATGTCTCAATAACTCGTCCTCACGGCAAAACCATAAATAGTAGACAAACAATCTTTTCCACAAATGTTGCCATGGTTGTGAGAATTCAAACAAACCAGGGTTTGAAGATCTAGCTCTTTTTAAAGTGAAATGACAGGAACCTGTTTGGGATGATGTCAGGGATTTCTGTCAATAGACTTCTATTGGAAAAATCATTTCTGTCTCATGTTGAGTTCAGTGTTTTTGAAATTGTTCTAACTCACTTATTTTTCACAGTACACACATAAAAAGTACATGTACTTGTTCCTCAGACCTTCCTGTCACTAGTGTGAAGTGAACAGCAGATATTTCACACCAGCCACGACTCCACCGATCCAGCAAGAGACAAACACCCAGGTTACATTCCCTTCAGCAGATAGATGGATGTGTAGTTATATTTATACAGTATATTTATATTTACATGTATATTAGTATATCGTGCAGGTGTTGCTGTGTGTGCAGACATGTCTCTGTATGTATCATCCTGTACAGATTTTTGTCTGTGACTGAACGTAGCGTTGTTCCTCAGGAGTGAAAGCTGGTGTCATCCATCAGTGTGTTATGAAGGGAATTTGAGCTAATCTCAGCATTCATCCTTCACTTGCTTCACAAATTCAATAGAAAAAGCATTTTCCACTGCAGCTTGAGGAGGAAAAGTTGAGTCTTCCCACACAAAAGCCCCACTCGCTGTGCGATTAGCACTTTCATTTCTCACTCTGTGGTTGGGTAATGACACTGTCCAAGTGATAAAGAGATGGATTCATTTCACTGGAAACAGTGTATGTTCCAGAAGGATGGAACCTGGGTATGTTCCAGAAGGATGGAACCTGTGTATGTTCTAGAAGGATGGAACCACTGTATGTTCCAGAAGGATGGAACTACTGTATGTTCCAGAAGGATGGAACCTGTGTATGTTCTAGAAGGATGGAACCTGTGTATGTTCTAGAAGGATGGAACCTGTGTATGTTCCAGAAGGATGGAACCACTGTATGTTCCAGAAGGATGGAACCTGTGTATGTTCTAGAAGGATGGAACCTGTGTATGTTCTAGAAGGATGGAACCACTGTATGTTCCAGAAGGATGGAACCTGTGTATGTTCTAGAAGGATGGAACCTGTGTATGTTCTAGAAGGATGGAACCTGTGTATGTTCTAGAAGGATGGAACCTGTGTATGTTCCAGAAGGATGGAACCTGTGTATGTTCTAGAAGGATGGAACCTGTGTATGTTCTAGAAGGATGGAACCTGTGTATGTTCCAGAAGGATGGAACCTGGGTATGTTCCAGAAGGATGGAACCTGTGTATGTTCCAGAAGGATGGAACCTGGGTATGTTCCAGAAGGATGGAACCACTGTATGTTCCAGAAGGATGGAACCTGTGTATGTTCTAGAAGGATGGAACCTGTGTATGTTCCAGAAGGATGGAACCTGTGTATGTTCTAGAAGGATGGAACCTGTGTATGTTCTAGAAGGATGGAACCTGTGTATGTTCTAGAAGGATGGAACCTGGGTATGTTCCAGAAGGATGGAACCTGGGTATGTTCCAGAAGGATGGAACCTGGGTATGTTCCAGAAGGATGGAACCACTGTATGTTCCAGAAGGATGGAACCTGTGTATGTTCCAGAAGGATGGAACCTGGGTATGTTCCAGAAGGATGGAACCACTGTATGTTCCAGAAGGATGGAACCTGTGTATGTTCCAGAAGGATGGAACCTGGGTATGTTCCAGAAGGATGGAACCTGGGTATGTTCCAGAAGGATGGAACCTGGGTATGTTCCAGAAGGATGGAACCTGTGTATGTTCCAGAAGGATGGAACCTGGGTATGTTCCAGAAGGATGGAACCTGGGTATGTTCCAGAAGGATGGAACCACTGTATGTTCCAGAAGGATGGAACCTGTGTATGTTCTAGAAGGATGGAACCTGTGTATGTTCCAGAAGGATGGAACCTGTGTATGTTCCAGAAGGATGGAACCTGTGTATGTTCTAGAAGGATGGAACCTGGGTTCTTGTTCAGGTGAAAATGAAAATCTAACACTTTATAAAACCTGTGTATGAACTGTTTGTTTCCCGTTTGTAAATAGTTGGTACACAGTATAGTAGTTAATAGTTCATACACAGTTCATCATGAACAAACCATTAACAAAACAAATATCTGTTAAATTATATTGTTTTTAACAGACAGGTGTTTAGGTGTTGTCCAGTTTGTAGACACTCGCAACGTAAGAGAAGCTCATAAAAGTGTTTTTATGTTGTATTTTTTGTGGGAAATTTGTGTAAAACAGAACAGTTGACAGTTTGTTTTGTTCACTGAAGCACTGGCAGTAGAGACCAGTCTGAAGAAGACTGTGGTGTCAATATATACAATGAAGGAATTATATATATATATATATATATATATATATATATATATATATATATATATATATATATATATATATGGTTAATGGTGATAATGGATTAATAGGTTAATTTAGTTTTGATATGATGGTGTGAATTGTTTTGTACTTTTGTCAGTGTCCAGAAGACGTGCTTTAAAAATGCTGCACATCAGTCTATTGTGTGTTTAGTGAGTGTATGTAGGGCAGCAGCTTTTGTGGCTCAAGCTTTTGTGTGAATCTGTTCCCAGAGCTAGAACTAAAGCCTCAGATGGAGCTGCAGACATTTGACTTTGACCTTCAACAGCGTCTTAAAGAACAGACTGAAGAGCAGAAACACTGGTGCTAATGGAAGCATCATGGCTGTAATTTAACAGTAACATGTAACGCCTCTAGCGGCTAGGGCACTGACTGCAATTGGATGTTACTCAATCAGACTAGGTTCGTCTACTGGAGCCAGAGTGGTGTGAATAATGGGACAACCAAGGTCAATTTCTTTTTATGGTGACGTATATTGTATGTATATATAGAAGATATGGCATAATAACAAGGTATGACACAATACAATAATATAATAAGGTATTACAGGCAGGCAGGTATTACAATACACTGTGGAAAATAATAAAGAGGTATCCAATAGTAATGGACAATCGAATATAATTAATATTATTAATATAATAGGAATATTATATAATAGTTTTTAAGTCATATTGGATGTCTAAATCATTTATAAATAGCCAGGTATATATTATATATTATTATTATTTAGTAATGGGATATCAAATATTATTAATACTATTTATATAATAAGGATATTATACAACAATGATTAATTAATATTCGATGTCTTAATTGCTTATGAATAAACAGGTATGTATAATGAATATAATATTTGCAATACTATATTATTTATATCAAGTATAACAACAAAACAGTATTCAAAGGGTTCAACTCAAAACAAAAGTACACCAGGTCGGTTTCACAGTTCTGAGGTTTCAATGTCTCTTTTTAAGAGGTTCCGAGTTCAAAGTCCCTTGGTTTAGTGTCCATTAACAAAACTAAATCCTTGATCCAGGTTCGGAATAACAAAAGTTGTCCTACCGCAGAAGCAGGTAGGGAATGGGGTAGCTCGCCATCAAAGGGAGAATCATGGAGAGAAAAAAAAACAACAACAAAAAAAAACCTGACCTAAAACAAGAGTCAGGAAAAAAATCTCAATTAGTAAAGCATTAAATAAAGCAATGACTTTGACAAATAAAAGTAAAATACACATTGTCCAAAAATAAAATACATTTCAAATAACAAAACCATTTAAATGCCATAATGCATAGCATTCGTTAAATCTATTCAGTATGAATAGTAAAGTCAAAATCAAAATGGACAATTAAGTCCTTTTTAATCAGTTTCGAAGCTTCAAATCAAAGTAAAATAGCTATACCTAGATGCAAGCATCTAAAGGTTTCCATGTTGACCTAAATGGTGTAAAGTCAAATCCATATAAAGTGCACTTTAAGTTCAATGGGTATCATTAATTGGGAGCTTAATTGTAATCTAATTATAAGTCAACCAATTACAGTATTAGGGGGAAATTGTTGCGCAACATATCTGCATCATATTAATTGAAATAATCAAAGGCATTTCAATGAATCAGAGGAAGAACAAACAGAGGATGGCCATGCTGGCACCCAATTTACAAAAGTAACAATTAAAAGCAACCTAAAAGCCAAACCAGAATAAAGGCTGTTAATTGCTTTAGGTGTCTACATTCTTTTCTGCTATTCGGCCTAACTGAATTTCTGTAAAAGGCTAGGATTTACAAGCTATCAGCAGAAACAGCCACAGTAGCTGGCTGTGGCGGCAGTGCTATATTAGCTTTATTAGCTGCTACATTAGCTGCAGGTTAGCAGCATAACTTTACATGAATCACAAAAAAAAACCCGTAGTAGGGACTGACCGGTGAGTATTGCGTCTACGGAGGGTTTAATGGGGAGATCCGCTGGGAGAGAAGGTTGAATCGATCACCAGAGATATTGATCAGCACAGACAGGTGACAGCGTGGGGCTGTGGCAGGGCTGTGTGACTCGCGGTCCAGCAGAGCAGTGAAGCAAAGGAAATGACGCGGGGAAATCCGGGACATTTTAAAGGAAATTGTCCCGGGAAAATAAAAGCGTCACAGGAAGTGGGGCTACATGGCCTGGGTTACACTCTCCCCCCCTGACTCCATGTACGGCCTCGGACATGGACCAGGCTGGCAACGGGTCGTTGACTGGCTGGGAACAGTGGGAACCACATAGTTATCGTCCTGGAAGGCGAGGGTAAAGGCAGTGCTCAGGCCATGGAGGATGCTCTGGAGGCTTTTCAGGAACGGACGACCACGTGCAGAGTACTGTAGCCTGTCCGGGGGCAGCCTAGACCGAGCAGAACGGCGTAGCGGCGGCTCGGATTCAGGACTGGGAATAGCAGCCAAAGGTGAGTCAGGGTCAGGATCGCTGGAAGGCTCTGGCTGTGGAAGAGGGCTTTCTCCAGTGACAGAGGCAGCGACAGGATCAGAGGAGTCTCTGTCAGGTTCTAGTGCTTCTGTAGGTTCATGTGAGTGGTGTGCAGGTTCAGGAAATCCAGCAGGTTCAGTTAAGTTGATGTCAATCTCGCAGGGTTCTTCAGGTTCCACTGTACCAGCAGCCAGAGGGGGTTCTTCAGCAACTGAGGACAGACGGCCGCCAACCGCAGAGCATCCATCCTCAGTACTGACAGATGCTTGATGCGGGCTAACAGTGGGTAGGTCAATGACAGTTGTAAATCTCACGGGTTCAGGGTCAGCAGGAACATGCACGATGCAACTGGTGTTATCGTCGGGATCAACTGGATCAGGAGGAGGCAAGGTAAGGTTCTTTTTCTTTGCAGGTAAGTGTGTTTCAAGGGCAGGCAGGTATCCACAGGGAAGCAGGAGATCTCTGTGTAGTGTTCTTTCTGGTTTCGGCTTCCCTTCTGGCCTGACAGTGTACACGGGGAGGTCTCCAGCTCTCTTGATGACGATGTACACATTTGGTTCCCACTTATCTGCGAGTTTGTGTTTGCCCCTCAGACGCACGTTCCGGACCAGAACTCGGTCTCCAACATTCAACGCTGATGGTAAGACGTGGCGATCAAAGCGGAGTTTATTCCGGTCCATTAGTTTCTGGGAACTCTCCTTGGCCAGTTTGTAACTTTCCTCCAATTGTGACTTGAGCTTTTGGACGTACTGTGTGTGTGTTTCCGGTTTGGCATCAGTGAGTGGCAAGCCAAAAGCAAGGTCCACAGGAAGTCTAGGTTGGCGGCCGAAGAGTAGTTCATATGGAGAATATCCGGTGCTGTCGTTCTTGGTGCAGTTATAGGCGTGCACGAGTGGTTTCACATATTCTTTCCAGTGTTGTTTCTGTTGGTTGGTCAGTGTCCCCAGCATGTCCAGGAGTGTTCTATTGAAACGTTCGACTGGGTTGCCTCTTGGATGGTACGGTGTGGTGCGAATCTTGTGTATGCCGGCCAGTTCACATAGCTCACGGATGATTTTAGATTCAAAGTCCGGGCCCTGATCGCTGTGTAGCTTTTCCGGAATGCCATAATGGACCAGGAAGTGGTCCCAGAGACAACGGGCGACGGTCGTAGCTTTCTGATTGGGGGTGGGCACAGCGATTGCGTATTTAGTGAAGTGGTCGGTCATGACGAGAATGTCTTTTGTTCTTCCATCAGGTTCAATGGACAGGAAGTCCATGCAGACTAGCTCGAGGGGGCGTGATGTCTGAATATTGACCAGAGGCGCGGCATGCTCTTGAAGTGACTTGCGGCGCACACACCTCTCGCAGGTTTTTATCATGTTGGCCACATCCAAAGCCATCCGGGGCCAATAGAATCGGGATCGGACCAGATCCAGAGTCCGTTCTGTCCCCATATGGCCCATCTGGTTGTGCAATTGGTGCAGCACCTCTGCCCGGAATTCCTCTGGCAGCACGAGTTGGTATGACTGCTCATTCCCAACCTGGCGTCTTCTCACGAGAAGGGTGTTACGGAGCTCCATCTTGTTAACTTCTCGGAGTAGTAGAGGCAGGTCTGGGAGCTGCTCCCTCAGCGTCGGTGGTGGCGACTCTCCACGTTCCAGCTGTGCGATGACGTGTTGGAGTACCGGGTCAGCACGCTGCTTGCTGGCGATCTCTGAATGAGAGAACTGAAGAAGCACAGGGGAGGCAAACTGGTCGTCATTCACAAAGCTGTCAGGAATACTGCCCACCTGCGCAGATAAGGACAGTACACGTGCACTTGTGGACTCACAGTTGGTTGGGCTGCAGCACAGGTGGCGGTCGGAGATGGCTTGGATGGTCTGCTGATCGATGGAGATGGTTGAAGGGTCGAGGTGTTGCTGGGCAAACTTGAGTATTCGTTCGTGTTCTTTTCTGGATGAAGGGTCATCAGACAGCTCCCCGTGAGGTCTGCGAGACAAGCCATCCGCGTCTGCATTTTGCTTGCCAGCTCTGTAGACAATTTTGAAGTCAAAGGTGGACAAAGCAGACAGCCAGCGGTAGCTAGTCGCATCCAGTTTGGCGGACGTGAGCAGATAGGTCAAAGGGTTGCTGTCAGTAAGAACCGTGAACTGTGCACCATACAGGTAATCATGAAACTTTTCGCAGACCGCCCACTTGAGAGCAAGAAACTCCAATTTATGGGCGGGGTACTTTGCTTCACTCTTGGAGAGGCCTCGACTGGCATATGCCACAACTCTATCCAGCCCGTCATGCTCCTGATAGAGGATGGCACCCAGGCCGGTGGAACTGGCATCCGTGTGGAGTGTATACGGCTTTTGGGTATCTGCGAATGCCAGAACTGGGGCGGAGGTAAGTACGGTGATTATGTTCTCGAAGGCGGTTTGACACTCAGTTGACCAGCGACCCCCAAATGACTCCTTGGGGTTCAGGTAGGCATCAGGCTTGATCTTACTTTTCAAGTGCTTCTGGGACGGTGGATATCCGGCAGTGAGGTTGTGGAGTGGCTTAACTATTGCGGAATAGCCCTGAACGAACCTCCGGTAATACCCGGCGAACCCGAGAAAAGACCTGAGCTCCTTGAGGTTTTGGGGGATAGGCCACGAGGACAGAGTCTTTATTTTGTCGGGGTCTGTTTCAATGCCGGCCTCTGAAACCACATGTCCCAGGTATTTGACCGACGTCTGGAAAAACGAGCACTTTTCAAGGGATAGCTTCAGCCCGAATTCCTTGAGTCGATGTAGGACTCTCATCAAGCGAGCTTCGTGCTCTTCAAGAGTTGGTGCGTAGATGATCAGGTCGTCGATGAAAACAAGGACCTCTCTCAGATGTAGTTCTCCCATGCACCGCTCCATGAGTCGCTGGAAGGTGCTTGGGGCGTTGGTCACCCCCTGCGGCATCCGATTAAACTCAAAGAATCCCAGCGGGCAGACGAAAGCGGTCTTCGGCTTGTCGGATTCTTCCATCTCAATTTGATAATATCCGGACTTTAAATCAAGGACCGAAAACCATTTGGATCCGGAAAGTGCAGAAAAAGTGTCCTCCAGTTTGGGGAGCGGGTACGCGTCTTTAATGGTTTGTAGGTTTAGTTTCCTGTAATCGATGCATAGTCGTACACTCCCGTTCTTCTTACGGACCACCACGATGGGGGAGGCAAATGGAGACTCCGATTTACGGATAACTCCGGACTCCAGCAGCTCCTGAAGGTGTTGCCTGACAGCATCCACATCCTGGGGGTGGATGGGCCTGGGCCGCTGTTTGCACGGGGTTGGATCAGACAGCTGGATACGGTGTCTCACCTTGTCCGTCCTGCCAAAGTCCAGGTCATGTCGGGCAAAGACCTCCGGGATGCTGTTGAGCTGGTGGGTGATTCGCTCTTTCCATTCAGCGGGGAGTGGAGAGTCTCCAAAATTGTATTGGAGCGGAGGAGAGGTTGTAGACTGAACTGGATGGACGCTGTGCTGCTTGTTGAGAATGGTTGTGAAAGGACTTGTTTCTGCGATGATGATGCGTGCTGGGATCGTAACTGCATGGTCTGACTCATTGGTCACGATGACCGGTAGTTGGCAAGGCCGTTGTCTGGGCAGGTCAGCGAGGCACGTTTTCACAATGAGTCCACCAGGTAGTGCATGGGAAGTGGGATGGTCGACGATCACAGCCTTCTCTCCCCGCAACGAATGGGTGATCAGGGTTCCCTCGAGGACAGTGGTTTGTCCAGCGGAGATGGTGCACGACTGGTTCAGTAGCAGGGGGGCACTCTGGTCATCCAAGCTGTGCTGGTGGCGATGTTGGAGGATCGTCATCACAGCCCGATAACCGTTGGCAGAAGGCTGGAAAGGCAGGTCTGATTGGTGGTCAATGTGTTCTCTGTAGGCTGTGTCAAGGGTGTTGGTGCCTACGAGGATCATGGATTGGGACTCTTTAAGGTCAGGGACCACAAGGGCCAGGGTGTCAATGGAGACGGTGGATCCAAGCAAGTCAGGAGGGAATGTCACGGTAAGTTCGATGTACCCCAGGTACGGTACAGACTGCCCATTGGCTCCTTCCACTTCAAACAGGTCATCAAGAGGCTGAATCTCATGGTCATAGAGGTACTGGTTGTACACTGAATGTGGCACGGTTGTGACCTGGGAGCCGGTATCGAGGAGACAGCTGAAGGTGGTTCCCTTGATTTGAATCTGACCGGTGCTCTTCATCCCAATTAAACCCTTTGGTAGGTATGATATGCTGCTTGTCGCTCTGGGACTGGCGGTTGTGGCAGCTCCAGTGTGTCCCGTCACAGGAGCTGGTTCTAGTTTAACAGACTTGATGGATTGTTCTTGGTGTTCCAGACCTGCTGCTTTTTCCGGAGTTCTTTTCTCTTCTGCTCAACAAGAGTAGGGTTTGGTGGATTAGTGCACGAAGAGGAGACATGGCCATCTTCACCACAGTGAAAACAATACCAAGGCTTTGGTTTGGCTGTCGTCTTGGGTGCAGGCTGGCTGGGCTTGCTGGGCTGACGTGGGGCTGGCTTGGACGGTGCTGGGCTCTGCTGATGTGAAGACATGAAGGCAGCCATTTGTCGCTGGAGCTGTTCCATCTGCTTCCTCAATTCCTTCAGCTCGTCACTGGCACTGGGCGATTTATGCCCACAGGAACAAGTGCTGTGTGTTTGGATCGTGGCCTTCGGTTTTGAGGAGCTGGAAGCAATGTGTCTCTTCATCAGTGTCTCTTTTGCTTGTTGCCTGTCTTCCTCAGTCCGTAACATCAAAAGGAGCTCTGAGAACGGTGGCGGGTTCACGCGACGTTGCTCGAGCTGTAGTTTGGTGATGAGCACGTTTTCCCAGCAGCCACGCACAAATTGCCTCAGCAGGTGTCTGTCCATCTCAGCAGCCTGTATTCCTCCCCTCCTGACCACTATGTTGAGCTTTAGCTGTAACCGCTGAAGGTATGCGGACGGTCTCTCTCCTGGATTCTGCAGGATGTTGAGGAACTGGGCGTAGAGCTCTTCGCCATCTTGCACTGTCCCGAAAGCGGAATCCAGAATACGGAGCAGAACAGTGGGCAAAGTGTCAGGGCCCAATCCTTTAACAAGATCGGCGGCAGGGGTCAGCAAGCTCTCGAAAATCCGTCTCGTAACAGATAAGGCAGATAGATTGGGGTCAGCGAGCAGAAGGTCAATTTGGGATCGCCATGAGTCGAAGTCTGCCTCCGCACTAGGCTTCGGGACATGGCCAGAGAAAGAGCGCAGTTGGTGTGACGACGATGCGCCAAGGCCAGTATTCCGAACCACGTGCTCCACAACTACTCTCTGTATTTCAGGGGGGCTCAGGTCTTGATGCGTCAGGGTCACCCTGGGTTCCGGGTTGAGTGGGTGACGGCGTCTTGGCTCCTGCTGTCCAGTGTGGGACAGACCAGGAGGAGGTCGGGGTGAACGAGGAGGCGGCAGGGACATGTCCTGTACAGTCATGGTCTTGGCTGCAATCGAAACGTCCGTTTTTGTGTCCTCCTCTTCCTTTCCTTTGGTTTCATTACCATCTTCAGTGTCCTCAGTTGCTCTGCTTCCATCCAAGTGTTCCCGGATTTGGTCCATCACAACTTTCAACACATCTTCAAAGCGTGTTCCTCTGCTCTCTGCTATTTCTTTAAAGGTGCGGAGATAATCAGGGGATGTACCACTGCCAGCTGTGGCCGCGTACTCACTAGCGAGTGACGTGATGCGGTACACACGGCTTGCAGTGGTGGGGGATGTGTAAGTATAGGGGAGAAACCCTTCTAAATCATTAAACGCGCTAGATTCTTTAAACTCCACGATCAGGTTTTTATAGAATGTGCTTTTGGAATCGCTAACAAGTAAGGTTGTTTTGAGTGTACCATAAGTGTTAAGGTAATCAATGATTTCATTGTCGGCACTGGTGTTGGTCACACCGGAGACCAAAACAGCGCGCGAAATGTCCACACCTGCTTGCGCAACAAAATCCATAGCTGACGTGTAAAAATGTAAACGTCAGGCTTCCAATTAGCCACACCCCTTGGCTCCTGGCTGGCTCGCCACTTGTAACGCCTCTAGCGGCTAGGGCACTGACTGCAATTGGATGTTACTCAATCAGACTAGGTTCGTCTACTGGAGCCAGAGTGGTGTGAATAATGGGACAACCAAGGTCAATTTCTTTTTATGGTGACGTATATTGTATGTATATATAGAAGATATGGCATAATAACAAGGTATGACACAATACAATAATATAATAAGGTATTACAGGCAGGCAGGTATTACAATACACTGTGGAAAATAATAAAGAGGTATCCAATAGTAATGGACAATCGAATATAATTAATATTATTAATATAATAGGAATATTATATAATAGTTTTTAAGTCATATTGGATGTCTAAATCATTTATAAATAGCCAGGTATATATTATATATTATTATTATTTAGTAATGGGATATCAAATATTATTAATACTATTTATATAATAAGGATATTATACAACAATGATTAATTAATATTCGATGTCTTAATTGCTTATGAATAAACAGGTATGTATAATGAATATAATATTTGCAATACTATATTATTTATATCAAGTATAACAACAAAACAGTATTCAAAGGGTTCAACTCAAAACAAAAGTACACCAGGTCGGTTTCACAGTTCTGAGGTTTCAATGTCTCTTTTTAAGAGGTTCCGAGTTCAAAGTCCCTTGGTTTAGTGTCCATTAACAAAACTAAATCCTTGATCCAGGTTCGGAATAACAAAAGTTGTCCTACCGCAGAAGCAGGTAGGGAATGGGGTAGCTCGCCATCAAAGGGAGAATCATGGAGAGAAAAAAAAAACAACAACAAAAAAAAACCTGACCTAAAACAAGAGTCAGGAAAAAAATCTCAATTAGTAAAGCATTAAATAAAGCAATGACTTTGACAAATAAAAGTAAAATACACATTGTCCAAAAATAAAATACATTTCAAATAACAAAACCATTTAAATGCCATAATGCATAGCATTCGTTAAATCTATTCAGTATGAATAGTAAAGTCAAAATCAAAATGGACAATTAAGTCCTTTTTAATCAGTTTCGAAGCTTCAAATCAAAGTAAAATAGCTATACCTAGATGCAAGCATCTAAAGGTTTCCATGTTGACCTAAATGGTGTAAAGTCAAATCCATATAAAGTGCACTTTAAGTTCAATGGGTATCATTAATTGGGAGCTTAATTGTAATCTAATTATAAGTCAACCAATTACAGTATTAGGGGGAAATTGTTGCGCAACATATCTGCATCATATTAATTGAAATAATCAAAGGCATTTCAATGAATCAGAGGAAGAACAAACAGAGGATGGCCATGCTGGCACCCAATTTACAAAAGTAACAATTAAAAGCAACCTAAAAGCCAAACCAGAATAAAGGCTGTTAATTGCTTTAGGTGTCTACATTCTTTTCTGCTATTCGGCCTAACTGAATTTCTGTAAAAGGCTAGGATTTACAAGCTATCAGCAGAAACAGCCACAGTAGCTGGCTGTGGCGGCAGTGCTATATTAGCTTTATTAGCTGCTACATTAGCTGCAGGTTAGCAGCATAACTTTACATGAATCACAAAAAAAAACCCGTAGTAGGGACTGACCGGTGAGTATTGCGTCTACGGAGGGTTTAATGGGGAGATCCGCTGGGAGAGAAGGTTGAATCGATCACCAGAGATATTGATCAGCACAGACAGGTGACAGCGTGGGGCTGTGGCAGGGCTGTGTGACTCGCGGTCCAGCAGAGCAGTGAAGCAAAGGAAATGACGCGGGGAAATCCGGGACATTTTAAAGGAAATTGTCCCGGGAAAATAAAAGCGTCACAGGAAGTGGGGCTACATGGCCTGGGTTACAAACATCTTACATTTACTGTATATTCAGATTTACAGTACAATGTAATGTGCAATGCATTGTGGGATATCATGTAGAGTCCAGTTGACAGTTGTAAATTTACAGAAAAATACCAAATTACCAAATGTTCCTGATCATTCCTGTTTTATCAGGTTCCTATTGTCTATCTCTCTGTCTCTCTTTTTCTCTCTCTCTCTCTCTCGTCATCTGAACCCGCTTTATCCTCACTAGGGTCACTGGGGGCCTAATCCAGCTACAATGGGTGGATTATTATTATTATTATTATTATTATTATTATTATTATTATTATTATTATTATTATTATTATGTGACTGTGTATGAAAGGGTTAATATTAACAGAGGACAAACAATATCAATAAAAGTCCTGTTTTTTTTAAGGGTTAAACGAGGTCAAATCATGTGTTTTGTTTTGACATCATGTAAAATCATGTAAATCCACATCAGAAAGCGTGTCACCGTGGTAACGCTGTGATCTGCATTTCCATCTCGGCGTGCGGAGTCTTTTATTTCATTAAGTCATGCTCTTTTTCACAGCTGTAGATGGTGTATAATTAGATTGTGTGGTGTTGTAATTGATTTTAGAATATAATCACAGATAAGTAAACGCTTTCATACTGTAGCTTTGGAACACGCAACGCTCAAATTTGGGTTTTAAATTTCAAGCGTTGAAATGGGATTTATTTCGACATTTACACGCGCCTGCATTTACAACACGACAGCAAAATAAAAAATAAAAAAAATAAACCACAGCTTTAGCCTCAGGGTGAAGAAAGATCCACTGTTTGGATGAAAACACTTTTACAGTTTTTTTTTTTAAAGCGTCCACAACATGTTGCTTTGACAATCTGCCGACCAAATTCTTTAAGGATGTTTTTAACTGTATATGTTCAGATGTACTACACATAGTAAACAGGACACTTTCCTCAGGCCTTGAAATCTGCAGTAATTAAACCTCTTCCAAAAAAGCCTATTCTGGATGCTTCAGTAATAGTACCTACAGGCCCATATCAAAACATCCCATTTTTGGGAAAATCATTGAAAGAGCTTTTTTTTTTTTTTTCCAATAAATTCATGCTTTTTTGGTGCAAAACAATCTTTATCGTGACTTTCGGTGTGGATTTGGACCACAGCACTGAGACTGGACTGACCAAAGGGTTTAAATGACACTCATGTGAATAACGATGCATCCAGAACTTCTGTCCTGGTACTATTGGACCTCAGTGCAGTACAGTTGACCACAATATATTGATTGACAGACTGGAAAAGTGGGTGGACTTACTGGAACTGTGTTAAACTGGTTCAAGTCTTATTTACAAGGGAGGAACTTTTGTCTCAGTTGGTAACTACAAGTCAATAGAAAAAGGTGACATGTGGGGTTCACAAGGGTCTGTTCTGGACTACTTCTGTTCAACTGCCCTGGCTCAGATCACAGAGCATTTCAACATTTCTTTCCACACATACGCAGGTGACACACAACTTTATATTTCAGTGTCATCACATGACTACAGTGTTTTACTGACACTGAGTAAATGTATTTATCAAACTCCAGTTAAGTGCAGATATAATAATGATTTGTTTGTAAAGGAAACTGTTTAATGAGAGAGAGAGAGAGAGAGAGAGAGAGAGAGAGAGAGAGAGAGAGAGATGAGAGAGAGAGAGAGAGAGAGAGAGAGAGAGAGAGAGAGAGAGAGAGGAGAGAGAGAGAGAGAGAGAGAGAGAGAGAGAGAGAGAGAGAGAGAGAGAGAGAGAGAGAAGAGAGAGAGAGATGAGGAGAGAGAGAGAGAGAGAGAGAGAGAGAGAGAGAGAGAGATGCCTTTTTATCTCTTTATTTTGACAAACTGCAGCACATAAGTGTGTAAACAGTCAGTCAGTATATATAGATTAATCAATGGTCATGAATTAAGGCCAGAACATGAGTGTTCAGAATAAAACACTAAATCTGCGTCAACAGTACACAACAAAAGTACCTCAGTAATATGTTAACTTAAACCCAGACGGTTATTATAAAACCATCTTCTGTGTGTTTTTACAACATTCACACATGACGTAAGCGACGTCTAAATATTGGTTTAAGAAAAGACTAAATTATAAATTATTATAGCATGGGTTTGGTTTTTAATAATCATTTTCAAGAAGTTACCCCCCCCCCATCTGCGGTCTATGCTCTGCAGACTCTGTACAGTACACTAGTAGAAATATGCAAAACATAACGGCATCCAGGATATTTATTGATATTCATTTATTTTTATATATTTAAAATTTGACTGTTTTACTTATTAATTAATTTATTAATTAATACAGATTTTTTTGCCACACCTTTTTTTTTATTGAAGTTTTTATCACGACACCTTTTTGTCTTCCACTTTGTTTACAGCATCTACATTATATTTACAATCATACTGATGTTTATTTTACACACTGCATACACTGGATGACATGTTATTTATATGAATACAACACCTCAGCCTTTATTGAATTATTTATTTATTTATTTTAATCATCCCCTACTTGTATTCAGCAGTTTGTCCTAATATTATTGTATATCACCCCCCCCCCACACACACACACACACGCACACACACACACACACCCTATCAAAATAGTCCAAGAACAGCATTTAATTGACTTTATTAAGAAATGTAGGTGAAGTTGAGTGGAAGTTTAATATGTAGCTTATTCTTTCTAATGGAACACATGACAACACTGGGTTATAAATATTTTTCCAACGTAATGCGATACATTTCTTTGCATGAATAAAGCTGACTGTTATTAATTATTATTCATTACTAATTAGTAATTAATAATTAACTATGAATAATTTTTTTTTATTGTTATTTATTTATAAATGTTGAATTATTGATTGTATTTCATTATTTCATCCACAGAAGGATGACAGTTAAACGTATGTTCGGTGTCTAGTGTCGACATCACACAGCTGTTATTTACTCCTCATATCACAGGGTCACTTTTTTTCTAATATGGCGCAGCCTTAGAGCGGCTAATTATGAGTTAATTACAGTAGTTGAGTCTCCGCCCACCTTCATCAGCACTAATGGTCATGTGATCAAACCCACCTGGACTTGTTTCTAACCGTGCGTCTGTGACAGAATCATAAAGTCACGTGTCACATTTAATTCTCATTTCAGGCTCGGTGTATTTGCTGGTAATTTCAGCACCACGATTGCACCATCAAACATCTGCAGCGCACTGAGCTTCTGTTGTTTCAGTAAAAGAAGCTCACAGGAGAACGTGTCACAAATGTTCCAGAAGCTTCTGTAGTTTGACTCCGACACAGAAAAGAATCTTCATCAGGCTGTTAACCTCAGCACACACCGTGTTTACGCAGCTGCGCATTTCTATGGAAAAAAACTACGACAATCCAACATTTTTTCATCTATTTTCACCGTTTACACATAAAAAGCCTGAGGAAATGTTCCGGAACAAAGCCTCTCGCATCTACAGGTTTCTTTCTACAGAAGCATAATCAATATAAAATGAACAAAACACTGATCAATGATCAAAATATTCAATAAAATGTAGAAAAATTAGTAAAATATTCAATAGAATTAATATATATGACAAAATATTCCGTAAAATGAATAAAAATTACTAAAATAATCAATAAAATGAAGAAAAATGACCAAAGTATTGAGTAAAATGAAGAAAAATTATTAAAATATTCAATAGAATTAATATATATGACAAAATATTCAGTAAAATGAATAAAAATAACTAAAGTATTAAGTAAAACGAAGAAAAAATATGAAAATATTGAGTTTAAAAAATGACTAAATTATTCAGTATTATCCCTGCAGACATTTGACATAATTGGTCCTATCTCTGATCGTTGTGACTGTCACCTTTGACCTTTGACCTGCATTCATCAAAGTTTAATGTGATCTGGAAATAGGTCCAGTAGTTTTTGTGTAAAGCTGCTTAAAAACAACGCCCCTCCCCTTTTCGGGGGTCGGGTTCATAAATAAAGAAGAAAGCCCAAACATAAGGGATCTTTAATGAGTGATAAAATAAATAATTAATGAACACAGAACACTTGTTTACAGATAAGTTAAGAACATCCAGATCCAAACCATGGCAGTGATGTAGTCATTATTCATTTTGACTTTTTATCTGATAATTCTGTATTTCTTATTTCATATTAAAGACTTATTTTATAATTTTGACCTTTTTTCCTCAAACTTCTGCATGTTTTTTTAATCTCATATTACTGATATTTTTTTTTTTTAAATCTCATAATGACAGTTTTATCTGGTTTGTAACTTTTTATATTTCCATTCTTCCTAAATGTCCTGTCCATACAGTACCAACAAAACTAACGATGGTGACCTGATCAAACACATTTCTTATACAGTCGCTCAGTTTTGAAACATTTAGTTTTTTTTCTGATTATAAATGTGAATCATTTGACAGCCGTATTAAATATGCAGTGAAAAAGTGAGTGTTTGTCACTAAAACACTTGAATAATCACTTATATATTGCTGTCCTGACACACAAACTGCTGCTGCAGAAATAATAATAAGAATATTCTGAGTTGGAAAATGAAACTTATGTCATTTTTATTCATGCACAGGCCACTCATCATCACTCTGTCCATACTTTACCTCTTTTCACAGCTTGATTGTAGCTTGTTTTGGCCTCATTATCTGTCATTAATGTTGTGTTTGTCCATGCAGTATCCATCCACTGAGCATGTGCAGACTGGAGCATGTGCAGACTGGAGCATGTGCAGACTGGAGCATGTGCAGACTGGAGCATGTGCAGACTGAGCATGTGCAGACTGGAGCATGTGCAGACTGGAGCATGTGCAGACTGGAGCATGTGCAGACTGGAGCATGTGCAGACTGGAGCATGTGCAGATTGGAGCATGTGCAGACTGGAGCATGTGCAGACTGGAGCATGTGCAGACTGGAGCATGTGCAGACTGAGCATGTGCAGACTGGAGCATGTGCAGACTGAGCATGTGCAGACTGGAGCATGTGCAGACTGGAGCATGTGCAGACTGGAGCATGTGCAGACTGGAGCATGTGCAGACTGGAGCATGTGCAGACTGAGCATGTGCAGACTGAGCATGTGCAGACTGAGCATGTGCAGACTGGAGCATGTGCAGACTGGAGCATGTGCAGACTGGAGCATGTGCAGACTGGAGCATGTGCAGATTGGAGCATGTGCAGACTGGAGCATGTGCAGACTGAGCATGTGCAGACTGAGCATGTGCAGACTGAGCATGTGCAGACTGAGCATGTGCAGACTGAGCATGTGCAGACTGGAGCATGTGCAGACTGGAGCATGTGCAGACTGGAGCATGTGCAGCCTGAGCATGTGCAGACTGGAGCATGTGCAGACTGGAGCATGTGCAGACTGAGCATGTGCAGACTGAGCATGTGCAGACTGGAGCATGTGCAGACTGAGCATGTGCAGACTGAGCATGTGCAGACTGGAGCATGTGCAGACTGGAGCATGTGCAGACTGGAGCATGTGCAGACTGGAGCATGTGCAGACTGGAGCATGTGCAGACTGGAGCATGTGCAGACTGAGCATGTGCAGACTGGAGCATGTGCAGACTGGAGCATGTGCAGACTGGAGCATGTGCAGACTGGAGCATGTGCAGACTGGAGCATGTGCAGACTGGAGCATGTGCAGACTGGAGCATGTGCAGACTGAGCATGTGCAGACTGAGCATGTGCAGACTGAGCATGTGCAGCAGCAGCACTTTTCAGTCTGCAGACTTGTCAAAGCGCTGATGGGCCTGTCGTGAGTCTCAGCTGCGGTTACTATAATATCAACACATTGGCTTAAACATCCCATAAATGCAAAAAAAAGGGTTTAATTTTTTAATCCACATTTATATGATTTTCTAATGTAGGACTGACAAATGATGAAACAGTTGAATCAGAATATTTGTTTTAAATATAAAAGACATAGAAACACATCACTACATGTTCTGACGTATCCAGACTTAAAAAAATAAATAAAATAAAAATCACATATTGACGTAACTGACTGTAACTCAGACTGAATCTCATGATAGTACATTTTTTCTCCTGTATGAATGATATTAAGTTTGAATGAGTGGATGAATTAGTTTTTTGTTTTTTTTTAAACATTAACTGAGGATCATTCGACTCATTGATCAGATGTAAATCCTCA
>CM035803.1:46471239-46542803 GCA_020466265.1 Siphamia tubifer
TATTCTGTACATTCACAGCTTTGTTAAATAAACAGTACCTCAGGCACAAGACAGGAACATGAATAGAAAAATAACACCGTTTATCTAATTAGAGCATTTGTTTCTTTGTTTGGTTGTTGTTGTTTTTTTTTTGGGGGGGGGTGTTAGAGTGTCAAAGTGTTTACCAGTGACATCATCAAAGCGACAGCAGATAATAGACGTAGATGAAACGCTGGAGCCTCTGCGGTCATGAGTGGCAGGATAGTGATGGAGGTCATCATAAAAGCAGAGAAGTGTCCCCACGAGGCACCAGCAGCAGCCGTTAGCGGTTAGCAGTTAACAGTTAGCAGCGTTCTCCCACAGGACCAGCTCTCTGAAATCACTTCCATTTTTTATTTGAAACGGGTCGTTCTGGGTCACATGGTACCAGATGAAATGGTTTTCATAGTGCAGGGTTGTTAAACTGTTTTTTATTTTATTTTATTCTCAAAAGAACACCTTCTGTATACGCACGCACACACACACACACACACACACACACAAACACACACACACACACACACACACATACATTTATATATATTAGTTTCCATGTCTCATGAGGACCATGTTTGTAATCAAGCAACCATTGGGTAGTGACTGTAAACACATAAAAAACAAAATATGTAATTAAAAAATAATAATGATAAAAAATTTGAAAATTAAATTAAAAAAATGTATAATGAAAAATTAATGAATAAATAAAAACAAATGAATGTATTTATAGGGCCACATCATTTCTATTTTTTTAGTGGGGACCTTTATGTATATTTAACCTTTGTGGGGACCTGAATTTTGCTCCCCATAGTGTCAGAGGTCCCCCATGGTTTGACTGTGTAAACATATCAATGTACCCATAAAGACATGAATACAAACACACACACACATACTTGTTTCCATGTCTCATGAGGTTGTAAATAGACATTGGGTAGTGAGTGTAAAATAAAAATAATAATGTTGAAAACATTTCAAAAGTAATTACAAATATACAGATAAAAGTACATGAAATGACAAAATATATAAAATAAATAATAAATAAAATAAATAGTATAAAAAATGAAAAAATTAAATAATTTCTAAAATATATAAAAAATAAATCTTTTTTTTTTGTAAACACATCTTCAGACCTTTGAAAAATACATGTTTCACTTTGCACCTGTTCCCCTCATGCATTATGAGGACTTCTGTAAAAAAAACAAAAACAACAACTAATTAATGTATTTATAGGTCCACATAATTTCAATTTTACTAATGGGGACCTTTATTTATATTTAACCGTCATGGGGACCTGAATTTTGGTCCCCATAGTGTCAGATGTTTCCATGGTGTGACTGTGTAAACATATCAATGTCCCCATAAAGATAGAAATACACACACACACATGATGAGGGTAAACACAAAGGAAATTGTTTTAATTCCAAATAATTTTATTTTTAATAAATAAATCTGAATTAAAAACCATCATGTAAACGTAGCAACTGTACTTAATATCTTCTATTTAATTTTCTACAGGTTTCATTGGACCATGTGGTCGTGGCCAGTTTTTACCCACAGGCCGTATGTTTGGTACCTGTACGTTAGTTTGGACCAATGAGGAGGGTTGGTTCCAGGAGATGAAAGTAATTATTCCGATAATGGAACGTGAGGTGGAAGTGTGTAAAGGAAAAGACTGGAGTTAATGTGAGAGTGAAGAAATAAAAGAGTTCTGATCCAGTCTGATAAAGACTGCTTCAATAAAAACCTCTATCAGATTAATGTCAGACCTGCACATCACAGCAGGACGTTAATTTAAGTCATTAAGCCTCATTTAAAGAAACGACAATTCAACAACTCATTTATTCTGAGTTTAACGAGTTTAAAGAGTTTCTGACAAACACAAAAATACTCACAGGTCTCATTAAACAATGATCATGAATGTTCTGGAGACAGTAGGAATTAGTGATGCGCGGGCTACCCGCTGGCCCGCGGATATCCGCGGGTGACCCGCGGGTCGGGCGGGTTGGGTCGCAGTATTTAATATATATTGCGGATGCGGGTGGGGCGGGTCAGGGACGATCAATACCCGCTGTGGTGTGTGTTGTGTGTGTGTGTGTGTGTGTGTGTGTGTGTGTGTGTGTGTGTGTGCGTGCGTGTGTGTGTGTGTGTGTGTGTGTGTGTGTGTGCGTGTGCGTGTGCGTGTGCGTGTGTGTGTGTGTGTGTGTGTGTGCGTGTGCGTGTGTGTGCATGTGTGTGCGCGCGCGTGCATGCGTGTGTGTGTGTGCGCGCGCGTGCATGCGTGTGTGTGTGTGCGCGCGCGTGCATGCGTGTGTGTGTGTGCGTGCTCGGCTCGCGCATGTGCAAGCCCGTCAGTTCCTGTTTTGAATGCTTTTTTATCCCAACTTTTTGTTATTTGTTATTAGCGCCAAATCTCCCTGAACACTCAGAGATAAGAGTGAAAATGTGGGACTTGATCAGGGAGAAGATTAAAACAGGTGATGAGAAGGTTGTACGGAAACGTTGTATGTGTTGGCTTTATAGAGTGATGATGTGGGTGGAGTCTATTTTATGTGCTGGAGTGCATATTGAGACGTTAGAAAGGAGGCAAAAATTATGCTAAATGACTTTTAACATTAGAAGCACAAGGTAAAGATGCTGCGAATGTACTATGTGAGTTTAGAGACAAATTTAAGCTCGCGGGTTGATAGCGGGCGGGTTGGGTTTATCGATACGTGACATCATGCAGGTTGGGCGGGGCGGGCCGAGCCACGTCTTGGGTTTGGGCGGGGCGGGTTTCTGTAAAACCCCCTACACGGCTACACGACGCACAGGCGAGACAGAGACGCCGCGACTACGGGGAAAACGCGAGGCGGTGGATTATTAATCTACGTCAACAACGACTGGTCATCAGACTCCAAGCTGGTAAGCAGCCACTGCTCCCAAGATCTCGAATATATGACGGTCAAATGCCGACCGTTTCACCTGGCCAGAGAGCACTCTGCCGTCCTGATCACGTCTGTTTACATCGCTCCCGATGCTAATGCTAACTCGGCGCTAGCTTTGTTGCACGACGCCATCAGCTCACAACAAAGTAAATACCCCGACGCCGTCCACATCATAGGAGGGGATTTCAATCAGACGAATCTGAAGACAGTGCTTCCTAAATTACACCAGCACGTGAAATGTGCCACAAGGGGAGAAAATACACTGGACAAGGTGTATACCAACATCAAAAATGGCTACAGAGCCAGACAGCTGCCTCATCTGGATCAGTCTGATCACATGTCCCTGCTCCTAACACCGGCATATACACCCATCAGGAAGAGCGCCCCCATCATAACAAGATCTGTGAAAACATGGCCGGAGGGCGCCATGGAGAGGCTTCAGGACTGCTTTGTGGAAACGGACTGGTCGGTCTTTGAAGACACAGACCTGGAAAAACACACAACAGCAGTCCTAGGCTACATCACCCACTGCATAGACACGGTCACGGAGGACAAACGGGTCCGTGTCTACCCAAACCGGAAGCCCTGGATGACCAAAGAAGTGCAAGCTCTACTCCAAGAGAGAGACAAAGCCTTCAAAACAGGAGACCAGGCGCTCTACAGTGCAGCCAGAGCCAAGCTAAAAAGAGGGATCAGTGAGGCCAAGGCAGACTACAAGAACAAGATCGAGGACTGCCTACAAAGCAATAACACCAGGAAAGTATGGCAGGGAATACAGCACCTGACCAACTTCAGATCCACCAAACCCACGGCTGACGGTGACGCCTCCAGAGCAGAGGAGCTGAACGACTTCTTTGCTCGTTTCAACACCCAGCTCCCGACAGCCACCTCAACACCCCCTCGACAACCCCCTAGACAACCCCCCACTCTGACCACCCCACCAATGCTCCACAGCAGCCACACTCTCACAGTGGAGGAGCACGAGGTGAGAGGCATGCTGAGGAGAGTGAACCCGAGGAAAGCCACAGGCCCAGACGGTGTTCCAGGACTGGTTCTGAGAGAGTGTGCAGACCAGCTGGCTGGAGTCTTCACCAAGATCTTCAACCAATCACTCTCTCAGGCCGTCGTCCCACCATGCATGAAGACCTCCACAATCATCCCGGTGCCAAAAAAGAACAATATTAGCTGCCTGAATGACTACCGCCCGGTAGCACTCACACCCATCTTCACCAAGTGCTTTGAGAAACTCATCAGAGCACACATCACCTCAGCCCTACCCCCCGACTTTGACCCCCACCAGTTCGCCTACAGGGCCAACAGGTCCACGGAGGACGCCATCGCCACAGCTCTGCACTCCACCCTGAGCCACATGGAGCAGAGGGGGAGCTACGCAAGGCTGCTCTTTGTGGACTACAGCTCGGCCTTCAATACCATCATCCCGGAGAGACTAGTGGCCAAACTGAGAGACCTGGGAATTCCAAGCTCCATGTGTAGCTGGATCTTGGACTTCCTGTCGGAACGTCCCCAGAGGGTGAGGATGGGCTGCCACACCTCCTCCAGCCTAAGCCTCAGCATCGGCTCCCCACAGGGCTGCGTGCTGAGTCCCCTCCTATACTCCCTCTACACATATGACTGCACCCCCGCACACTCCAGCAACTCCATCATAAAGTTTGCTGATGACACCACCGTGGTGGGGCTCATCTCAGGAGGAGACGAGTCGGCATACCACGACGAGGTGGAGAAGCTGGCAGGGTGGTGCGCGGACAATAACCTGGCCCTTAACACCTCCAAGACCAAGGAGCTGATTGTCGACTTCAGGAGGAAGAGGACAGACCTTCAGCCCCTGGTCATCAGCGGAGACGTCGTGGAGAGGGCATCTGACTTCCGCTTCCTGGGCGTCCACCTCAACGACGACCTGACCTGGAGCACCAACACCACAGCGACCATCAAAAAGGCACATCAGAGACTGTACTTCCTGAGAGTCCTCAGGAATAACAACCTGGCACAGGAGCTGCTTGTGTCCTTTTACCGGTGCTCCATCGAGAGCATCCTCACCTACTGCATCTGCGTGTGGTTCTGGAGCTGCACGGCTGCAGAGAGGAAGGCTCTCCAGAGGGTCATCAACACCGCCCAGAAGATTATCGGATGCCCCCTCCCCCCCCTGACTGAACTCTACAACACCCGCTGCCTGAAGAAGGCCCACAGCATCCTACAAGACCCCTCCCACCCAGGACACTGCCACTTTACACTCATGCGCTCAGGCAGACGGTACAGAGCCATGAGCAGCAGCACCAACAGTCTCAGAGACAGTTTCTACCCCAGAGCAATAACTGCCCTGAACACACCTGTACCCCAGCAAAGGTGACTACTTGTATACTATGTATACCGCACTGAATAAGTCTACCTCAACGTTTACACTCTGTACATTTGTATTCTACAAAGTTTACTCTTTATTTTTTAATATTTAAATTTGAAGTGCACCTTAAGGAAGAACCGGAAATACAATTTCGTTGTTCTGTAAACATGTTTATTGTAACAATGACAATAAAGGAAGTCTAAGTCTAAGTCTAAGTCTAAGTCTAACCGCCCATCACTAGTAGGAATGTTCCGGAGTCATTAGGAATGTTCCGGAAACATTAGGAATGTTCTGGAGACATTAGGAATGTTCCGGAAACATTAGGAATGTTCTGGAGACAGTAGGAATGTTCCGGAGTCATTAGGAATGTTCCGGAGTCATTAGGAATGTTCCGGAAACATTAGGAATGTTCTGGAGACAGTAGGAATGTTCTGGAAACATTAGGAATGTTCTGTGGACAGTAGGAATGTTCTGGAAACATTAGGAATGTTCTGTAGTTTTAGTTTCCTGTTTCACCTCCACTTTCCTGCTTCCCGCCGCCCACAGTTCATAAATTTCCGTAAATCAGCGGCGAGCAGTCGCCTGTCGACGTCTTTGATGCCTTATTTGAAGCAGCGAGCGCAGAGTTTGATGTGAGCGACCGTGTTGTGTGAGATCGCACGTCTGTGTGAAGGTCGAGAACATAAAAATGAAAAGCTGCCACTCTGAGGAGGAAGAGGAAGAGGAGGAATGGGGGGGGGGAGCAGGAGGAGGAAGAGGAGGGGGAGGAGGAAGAGGAAGAGGAAGAGGAGGGGGAGGAGGAGGAGGAGGAAGAGGAAGAGGAAGAGGAGGAGGAGGGGGGTGTTGGTTGACATCCACATTCAGTCTAATATGATCTGAAAATAATGAGTGAAAAGAGCAACATCAAAAACATTTGGGATTTGTCCCTGGTCCTTATGTTTGACACCAGTGCAGTAGACGAGGCGTCGTATGATAGAAATGAAACTCAACTGAAATAATAATAAAATAAACTGTTTGTTCTTAAATAAACATGACACGTTTGTGGCAAATACAAGTTTTAATGAGATGATGAAGAAGCCTGGAGACAGACTGAGACAGACTGAGACAGACTGAGACGGAGACAGACTGAGACGGACTGAGACGGAGACAGACTGAGACGGACTGAGACGGACTGAGACGGAGACAGACTGAGACGGACTGAGACGGACTGAGACGGAAACTCAAACTTGACAAATGTGTCCAAAGTTAGTTTTTCTTCATGGTTCAGTTTCCGTTATGAACTCATGTTCGTGTCAGACCACTCAGTCTTTGTCAGAACCACTATTCTGGTACCACAGTCAAATGTACCGGGCCTAGTTGTGGTACCACAGTCAAAAGTTCTGGTTCTGGTACCAGAGTCAAACATACCAGGTGTGATTCTGGTACCTTTGCTCAGACATGGTTTGACTGTTCTTTCTTCTATTCTTCTATTTTTGGCCAAAGTGTGAACGTGTTGTAACTTTATTCTAACGCTGCAGCTTCATCAAACTGAAACTCATGATCAGATACAAACAATGAAATAATAAAGATTTTCTGCCTTAAAAACACTTTCCTCCAACAGAAAAAAAAAACGAGTCTATTTTTAATAAAAGGTGTCACTGTGCTTCATATTTTGAACAGAAGTGATTTTACCTTTACTCGTGTTCACACAATGTCTAATCTCGCCCCTATTTTATACCAATCTGAAGTTGCTATGACAACCTGTTCTACCTTGGCGGAGGTCTGCGCTCTGACTGCTGTTCTAGTTTTAATATTTAACTGTTGTCTGATAAAAACTGTTTTCTGTACAGTTTTATTTTCATACTTTAACCTAATTTATGTGTCTGTGGTGAGGGCATGAATAATAATAATAATAATAGTAATAATAATAATAAAAGTAATAGTAATAATAGTAATAATAATAATAATAATAATAATAGTAATAATAATAATAATAAAAGTAATAGTAATAATAGTAATAATAATAATAGTAATAATAATAGTAGTAATAATAATAGTAATAATAGTAATAATAATAATAATACTGTTTTTCAGAGCAGAAACACCAGTGGAATTAATTTTACTTTTGCTTTTTAAGGCCAACCTGTTGAATATATCTGTAGGTACATTTTTAATTTGACATAAGAGTCACACTAGCTTTTTCTGTTTGAGGTCAAACAATGTCTTTGTATGAGGACAGAAATTCCACAGTAAGACATTCCTCTTTATTTAATTATTATTTTATCATTCAAGTTAAATGTATTTGTATAACACATTACATGTACAGGACAATTCAAGGTACTTCACATAAGACATAGGCGATTAAATCCACACACACACACACACACACACACACACACACACACACACACACACACACACACACACACACACACACACACACACACACACACACACAGTAGCACTGCTGCATACAATTTATGAAGGAACCAGAGGGTAGATATTTTTAGTTTTTGCTTGTGTTCACGTCCTGACCCTCATTCCAGATTGTAATCATATTATTAAGCGGAGGAAAAAAAAAACAACTAACCAGGATTCCCGCAGCAGCGACTGAAGAGGGAAGAGTCCAGCACTGAACCCCTGTCCCATGGGTGGGCGTGGCCTACAGAAGACCGCTCCCCTGGTTGTCATAGTACCAGGGTCCAGTCTTCTCAGAGTCGGGTTGTTTATGAATGTAGCAAAAAGTGGGTGATAAAGGTCAACAGTCAACAAGTACCTGGAGGGAAAATTGAAAAGAAAAGAACTTTGAACAGAGACTTCAAGGGGACGTGAAACTGGTGGGGTCCACGAGGTCCATATGAGGGATTCAACCTCAGCGGGTCAGGGTCATTACCTCCACAGTGCCGTCACTAGCTCTGAGTCAGCCTGGAAGGGTGTCCTCGCCCCCCGGGACCCCTTTTCGCTCAGCGTGCCAACTGCGTCACATGACCAGAGCGGGGACCGACCCACATACAACAGGTTCCAGTCAACCCATCTTGAAACACAGGAGTCTCACGCACATGCGGGTCGGAGGAAACAGCTGAGGTAGAATCCCACGCACACAGGCAGCAAAACCAGTGCATCCTAACAGACCCAAATGGGGGCGTCCAAAACCCAAATGGGGGTGTCCAAAACCCAATGGGGGTGTCCAAAACCCACCAACCCACAGAAACACGTCCACTGGACTGAAGGTCATTATGGTCCGTGGTCATACCTTCAGGTCTTAGGGTGACCCTCTTAGTTTCCCCAAATAGGACGTAGGTTTACATGTTTGTCACTGCAGGTCAAAGGTCATTTCCAGTTTATTCAACTCTGTTCAGGTCAGAATTGAATAAAACGGAAAACGTCCATTATCCGTTTTTTTTCCATTACTCATTTAAACACAAAAAGGAAAAGTGAAAAAAATGCATCACTATCCATCATTGGCAGAAGCTTTTATCCAAAGAGACTTACAATAGAGGACATAGTTATAGCCTTTAGCATTAGCAGTTACAAGGTCAACAGGAAGTATACAGAACATTAAGTGCAAATGTTCTCTGGGGTTAGTAAGGTTTTTATTTTATTTTTATTTTTTTTCCTGAATACTTTGATACAGGGTCAAGTCGATCCATTTTAGATTTTGGTTTTGGAAACAAATAAAGAAGAAACAAGTTGTTTTTTCATTATATTATTATTGGTTTTATTTTGAAAAAGGAATGATACACGGAATGTGGGGGGGGGGGGGGGGGGGGGGCGTTGTGGGCGTATCAGCAAATGATCAGTTCAATGAAAGGCTGGAATTTTCCTCTAGTTCCACCGTTTAGACTGAACTAAAACATTCAGTTTGACATTCATTTTGCAAACATTCTATTTCAGTGTGTGTTATGGGATCATGAAGAGGTTTTAAAACAATATGGTGAAAAAAATGTTAAAAAAAAAAAGATCCCTCACCTTTAATCTGAGAGTCTGAGAAGATGCCGAGAAATGTAACTTCATTAACTTTGTCTATTTTATTCTATTCTATTCTATTCTATTCTATTCTATTCTATTCTATTCTATTCTATTCTATTCTATTCTATACCAGTGTAATGACAGTTAATGACAGTGCAGTGTTTAGTAGTGGGGGTGTTTTACAGTCTCAGTGTCAGAGGGAGCAGTTCTGTGACAGATGATGGATGTGTTCAGCGTTTAGCCTGAGCCGCCGTCACTCTGCAGCGTTTAGCCTGAGCCACTGTCACTCTTTAGGTACCTAACAGAAAATCACTGGTGTCTGTCAGAGGAACTGTCCTGACACTAGATCCACTGGGATCAGACTAAACACTGGGCTCAGACTAAATATTGGGATAAGACTAAATACTGGTACTAGGACTGGAGCTGGGCCTAGAGCTGGGACTAGGACTAGGGCTGGGACGGGAGGAGACCAGATGAGACCAGCAGGTCCAGTCAGAAATCTTGTGGTACGTGCAGCACCAGAGGACACCTCTGCCCAACCTTCTGGAAGCTTCCTGTCATTAAAGTTAGAGCGACTGAATGACCGTGATGTTCACAACTGTCACCCCCACTGATAGTCCCATAAGTCCCCGGGGATTTGGAACCTGAGCATGAGTTTTTTTTTGTCTAAACAGAGTGTTAAAGCTTTGAGCAGGAGTCTATTTTTAACAAACATGACGGCAATAAAAAGAAATGAATGGACTTAAGGCGAAGACGTGAGCGCTGGGACGTGTCCTGCTGACACGCTTTACACATAATTGGACAGCGTTTATTCTAGACTTTGCTTTGCACTTACAACAACTTAATATTTATTGATTTACAGCAGAGACATGGGAGCAGACAGAAGCACTTCCTGTTCAGATGTTTTTACCTCGTTACTGATCTACTGGCTCACTTCTCAAACTGTTGTCGGGATGTGACTTCAGACACATAATAATAATAATAATATTAATATTAATATTAATATTAATAATAATAATAATAATAATAATAATAATAATAATAATAATAATAATAATAATAATAATAATAATAATAATAATAATAATAATAATGGGTGGTGCAGTGATTACCACTCGTGCCTCACAGCGAGAAGGACCCTGGTTCGAATCCCACACCAGACCTTTCTGTGTGGAGTTTACATGTTCTCCCCGTGTGCACATGGGTTTTTGCTGAGTATTCTGGCTCCTCCCACCATCTAAACACATGCACTGATAGGTTAATTAGTTAATCTAAATTACCCATAGGTGTGAATGTGATAGTGATTGTTTGTCTATATATGTTCAGCCCTGAGATGATCTGGAGAATCATACAGAGTGTACCCCCCGTGACCCCAGTGACCCTAGTGAGGATAAAGCGTGATCAGATGACAAGACGAGATGATGATAATAATAATAATAATAATAATAATAATAATAATAATAATAATAATAATAATAATAATAATAATAATAATAATAATAATAATAATAATAATAACTCGGTCAGTCAGACCTCAGTGAAGCAGCACCAGTCTGCCAAGATTTGGATGTTCGTAACTTATTTATAAACTAGTGTTCCGTGTTCGCTAACTATTTATTTTATTGGTCTATTTATTTTATCGGTCATTTGTCAACAACAAATTTTAAAAAATTCAAAGAAAACCTCGGTCCTGTTTCTGTCCATTTCATTATTCGACCACGTATGACGTCACTCTGACGTTATTTCACATTTTAGATCTAATGTTAATTAATGTTAATTAATGTTAATTAATGTTAAGATATTAACTAAATATGTCAATAACCTGCTTTAAGGTAAAGGTCATACATTTACCAAATATACCATGGAAATGGACATGCGTGTTTTCGCTGTTGCTGCTGCTTCTGTCTCCGCTGCTGCTAAATTGGGCTTTTCCTGCTGAGGTGCGACAGCATCTACTGTACATGTCATCGACTCGATGCGCTTTTATGACGTTGTTCAACACTGTATTTATCAACCTGCTCATGATCACTGTGTGGAAATTAAAAAAACAAAAACTGACAAATGCCAGTTGCAGTGCATTCTGGGACTTTTTTACAGAGGAGTTTTTATTCCTGTTTAATCCAGGATAAAGGTTAATTCCTCTCATAATAATAATAATAATAATTCACTATTAAACTGAATTCAGAATAAAGTCACTGGTTTATTCTGATCTTAAATCTGAATCTTTTTTATCTGAAAACGACTGCATCATTTCAAACTCGCCACAGCCACGCCCAATATGTGATGGTCAAAGGATGAGGGTTGTCATGGCAACAGGATTATTGACATATTTCGTTAAATCAGACAATATCTTGTGCTTCATATTTAACATTAGATCTAACATGTGACATTTGGTCGTTGTGCGACGTCACATAACGTCAGAGTGACGTCATACGTGGTCGAATATTCAAATGGACATATGTGAAAAACAGGACCCAGGATTTCTGGGAATTGTTGAACCGCTCTAAGGGATTGTTAATGACACATAAAATAAATCGTTAGCGAACACAGAACACTATAGTTTATCAATAAGTTATGAACATCCAGATCCAAACCTTGGCAGACCTTGCTTCGTGGAGGTCTGTGCTCTTTAGGTGTTCTAGTTATTATTATTATTATTATTATTATTATTATTATTATTAGGTAATTTTTAGGATAAATTAGTTCTATGACATATTCCACTACAGAACTGACAGTAACAAATAATAGTCATTTATTAAGTAACAGTCTAAACAGAAGCACATTTATTCTCTTTAATTCTAGAATGACTTACGGCATCGTCTTCATCACAGTCGTAGAATCAGCGCAGAAGCATAGGTAGACGTCAGTGGTTTTTAATTATTTATCCAGCCACCGTTGGCTCTTTGTTTTCTTGACTTTACCTGCACATTCATTTCAGACTGTGTGACAGCCGACTGCTGCAGGCTGTTTTATTCACAAAATACTAACGCAGACAAATGGGACTGAAGTAATGACGGTGGAAAACAACAGCACAGGACAAACTGGGGACCAGAGCTTTACCCAGAATTCCACCTGTAGAAAACTAATACTTTTTCCTCATTATTTCATGGTTGGTTTGTTGTTGTTGACACATGAAAATAACCCAAATCTGACCCAGTGCCACACACTCCGATAACAATACTCTACTGCACTGTCCTCACTAAGACGTCTACCTTTAGTCTGAGCTACACACCGAGATAATGCTGTGGTCTGTTAGCCTAGCTGGGCTATCCCTATTCATTACATGTATGGGTCTAGTGGTGCTTCATAGTCAGAGGAGGCGGGGCTAAAAGGTTGTCTTTCAAATCCTCTGTATGCAATAGGACGGTACTACAACCAATCAGTGTAATCTTTAGGATGACGTAGTTAGAGCGCCAGAAAGTTCCTGGAGGAGTCTGGAGAAAGTTAGGAATGACTAAATAAAATGGTGGATTATGGAGCTGAACGACTGTTGTCGCTTCTGTAAAAAGAATTTAAAGAATGTTGACGTTTTCTCACATTCAGAATCAGAATCAGAATCAGTTTATTTTTCATTCAGCAAAGTTACATTAAAGACATCATTTACAAACACATAGTTAAAAATATCTGAGATTAAAATAAGTTAAAAAATATCAGTGAGGAATGATTAAAATAAATACATAATTTATTTTTTTAAAATGTAATATACGATGTAATTTAAAAGATGGATGGTGGAAGGAAAACAGCTGTTCTTGAACCTGTCACTTTTACACTTCAGACTGTGACACCGTCTGTCTGAGGACTGGACGGAAAACAGACATTCTTCACTCATCTGTGATAAAAGGAAATCTACACCTTTTCTTCTTCTTCTATGGTTGTTTCCAGTTGTTTCTCTTCGCATCGTTGCAGCGTCACTTTGTTAGGCCCGGCCTCTGACTCTATACTTCACTGTGATTGGTCGACCAGTTTCATGTAAATCTAGCCAAAAGTTACATTGAGCGAAACTAGACTACTATAATAGAACATTAGATTTGCTGCTGCTAGGAGCTAGCGCGGCTAGGCTAATGGTCCATTGTACTTTGTGGGAAATTTTGCTGCTGTTAATGCTGCTGCTAATGCTGCTGCTGTTAATGCTGCTGCTAATGCTAATGCTGCTGTTAATGCTAATGCTACTGCTGCAAATGCTGCTGCTAATGTTGCTGCTATTAATGCTGCTGCTAACGCTAATGTTGCTGTTAATGCTAATGCTACTGCTGCAAATGCTGCTGCTAATGTTGCTGCTATTAATGCTGCTGCTAACGCTAATGTTGCTGTTAATGCTAATGCTACTGCTGTTAATGCTGCTGCTAATGCTGCTGCCTTTTTAATAAAACTCAGCTCGGTGCTTAATTAATATCACAAAACTTGTACACTGTTGTCAATGCAACTTTTCCCTGATGGTTAGCGGTTTAGTAAAACTTCCGTGTCATGTGGCTACATGGCGTTGGTTTTGGTCGGCGCGGCAGGCTCCAGGAACAGGAAAACAGGAGCAGCTGATAGTTAGCGTACCCAGAACGCTGCTGAGCTGTCGCCACCAATGAATTAAATAGCACATAAACAGCAGATAAGTTATTCTGTATTATTCATTTAATTGTATTATTCATGAAGACGGATGCAGCGCTGTGCTGTTTGTTTTGGTTTGGCTGAGGTAGTGGGAAAAAATAATAAAATAATAATAAAAAAAATCCCCTGGAAACAGACGGAATATGATCAGGGAAGGCTGTAGTTCTGTTCTGACCCAAATGTTGGAGCTGGAGTCCAGTTTAATGAGGAGACTGGACTGAAATACTGTCATAACTCCTGGAGCTAATCATGCTAATCATGTGGCTGTGGAACAAAGATGATTGATTGTTCAGTTAGAGGGCTCACACAGGTATTAAAATGATTATCTTCATGATTTACTGTCCTATTGATTACCAATAAATCAGAGCAGAACAGCTTGTTTAGTGTTGATGCTGGTACTCCAACCATCTCACCTGGAGGAATCAGGTGTGTTTTAAACAGAGGTTCTGAAAGGAAAGGACACATTACCTTTACAAGAGGTTTTTTTAATTCAGTATTGTTTAGTGACACGTCGATAATGAATGAATCTGTTCTTTTGAATGAATCTTTGAAATGAACGACGTGAACTGATTCTCTGTTCCTGTTTGTCGGCGTTGTTCATTTGGTTGGGAGAGATTATTATCAGTGTGTGTGTGTGTGTGTGTGTGTGTGTGTGTGTGTGTGTGAGTGAGTGTGTGTGTGTGTGTGTGTGTGTGTGCTCAATGAATACTTCAGATATCACCATTAAATTACATGGACATATATACATATAACTAATGAGCATAACATGCAATGATACATTTGACTAAAGGACAAATTTAAGTAAAAGTTTAAAATCACATTATCAGTTATAACTCAAGACCAGAGGGTTACAGAACTTTCAGATTGGTACCAAATGATGTGAGATGAAGATTTCTACAATTGTCATACTTGGTGTTATCACCTACGACCAATAGTTTTTCAGATCTCTGGAGGTCAAAGGTGACATATCGTAAAATTAACTTGTGTAACAGTGTTTGTGTCAAACATAGACATATGACGCTATAACTTAATCAATACTGGATATATTATAATATTACACACACTGACACATATGTGACCCACCACCAGTAAACCAGGCATAAGTGTGTGTAAATCCAAACAGAGTTATGTGTGTATCTTGGTAGAGTGGAAACTAAGGTTTAAGATGGTGAAAAAATGATGTTTCTATCACAAGTAGAACCAAAGTTATGGTCATTTTAATATCCACATTTGGACATATTTTACAATTTGCATATTTTTAGATATTGTCCGTTAAAGTTTTGGACTGTTTTGGGGTAGGAAGTCCTTAGCAACGCATAATAATTTGTATCCGATTGACACAAATTGTTGACAGATGTTAAAGGACACTCTGATGGACATGTCACAGAAGTTTTATATATTATAATAATAGGACAGAAGTGTGACGTATTATAATCATTTGGCTTACACCATTGGACAGAACATTCAATATAAGCTTTTACCTCGTACCAAACACTTGGGTGTTTACCCACGGAACGGAGATCGTTTTGTTCGGCGAAAAGAGGTGGAAGTCGTCTTTGTCTTTGCTCAGCAATACCTGAACTTTTGTCGCCGCTTAAATAATTGACTCAATAAACACCTTTATTGATTGGATTTCAATGTAATGACCACAGGAAGTGAACATAGAGGTGTTAAGGTACCGTTTTTTGATAAGGTGTAAACACTAATAACAAATCACCTTCCACCCTAAATTTGGCTGTAGCTCTGAACGGCTCAGCGCCACTTATGCCTGGTTTCATGGTGGCGGGTCACATATATACATATAACGAAATTATCAATCTTACAAAAGGTCAAAGGTCAAAGGTCCAGGTTGCATTTAGCAAAAATGTCAAAATCACATTATTGGCTTTAATTCAAGAAGGCGTTGTCATAGAAACTAGAAATTGGCAGAAAATAAGGACGAGATTAGACATTTTCTGAATAGATGGTTACGTTTAAAAATGAAAGTTTTTTTTCATGTTATTTTACTGATAATTTTGTTGATGGAACTGATGTAACAGGTGTCGAAAAGCAACTGATTTAGAAAAAGATAAAGCCCAAACTAAAACGACTGGAACCAAATGACAACACTCGTCTTTTATTTCTTCTTTAAAACTACTTTTTTTTCATGTTATTTGTTATTTTGTGAATAATTATTAGTTTCTGTTGATGTTGTTGCTTATTTTTGTTTATTTTTTCTACATTTTGTTTATCTGTTTTATTTTTCTTCAGTTGTGTTCTGTTAGTGTTTTACTTTGTTCATGTTACATATTATTTTGTTAGTTTAATGTTAATTTTTATTCATTTTGTTGCTTATTTTATTTTTTCCTGTGGATTCGCTTCAGTCTCTTAGCGTAGCCTGGCCCCGCCCATCCTAGTTTGACGCTACACTTCCCATCCCATCAGTTGCTTCTGAATAAACTCCCCCACCCCCCCCCACCCACAGTGATTATTCTAAATGTCTTTTACTCACTTTGCACATATTCCTTCTGTTCTTTCTAAATAAACACTGGATGCATGTATTTTTTTCAGCATTTTAGTGTATTTTTACTGCATTATACTCTAGTTTTACTGCATGTTACTCTACTTTTACAGCATTTTAGTGTATTTTTACTGCATTATACTCTAGTTTTACTGCATGTTACTCTACTTTTACAGCATTTTAGTGTATTTTTACTGCATTATACTCTAGTTTTACTGCATGTTACTCTACTTTTACAGCATTTTAGTGTATTTTTACTGCATTATACTCTAGTTTTACTGCATTGTTACTCTATTTTTACAGCATTTTAGTGTATTTTTACTGCATTATACTTTTTTTTGCTGCATTTTACTGTATTTTTTAATAACTTTTAGTGTATTTTTACTGCATTTTAATCTAGTTTTACTGCATTTTACTCTACTTTTACTGCATCTTAGTCTATTGCCTTTTAGTGTATTTTTATGACATTTTAGTCTATTTTTACTTAATTTTAGTGTATTTTTAGTTATTTTAGTCTATTTTTTAGTAAATTTGAGTGTATTTTTACTACTTTTGACTCTGTAGTTACTGTATTTTTACTACATTTTAGAATGTAGCTGATTCAGTTGTTCTGCAGATGGATGGACTGCCTGATGATAATCTGATGAATTTCTGCATATATGAAGGCTGTAATTGAGGATGCACCTCAGCGCTCATAAATTACAACTGATGGAAGTGTGGCACGGGGGACGGCTCGCTGCATAATCAGGCTCGGTGGCATAGGTATCATTTAATTAAAAAGTGTTGTGTGTATCTAAACAGTCAAACTTCAGTCAGATGGATGAGGAGTGAAGTTCGCAGACGCTTAAGGCGAAAAGTACAAAATGCAGCAGGAAACTAAAGATAAAAGACTGACACTTTCCGTCACATTTCTGTCTGGAATGATTAGAAAGACTCTTCAGAGTGTCACACTAACGTTTACTGCTGTTTAATTCCAGCCGAAACAACTTAGAATCCAGTCATGTCACAATAATTAGGACAAATTTAATGTGGATTAATCCATCATCGTGATTAATTTGATTAAAAATATGAAATTAAATGGAACGGTTGTTTTGTTGAAAGTGTTTAAGACGTTTTATATATATATATATATATATATATATATATATATATATATATATATATATATATATATATTTTTTTTTTTTTTTTTTTAATATGTATTTTATAACATTCCTTTTTTTTTGCTAAAAGTTTCTTATACTCAGGGTTTGATTTATCAAAAAAACTAGAGGGGGGATGTTTTTCTTTTCTTTCCCCCTTCAGCAAATGGCACCTAACTTCTACTTCATGTACTTTTTCCTCCAGACCAGCCAGTGTGTGTTTGGCCTCAGTTTTATCCACAAGTGTTTGAGCTTTTTTTTTTTCCTTTTTGACAAGTTGTACTTTTTTACTTTTACTTAAGTAAAGTACTAGCATTTTTTTTCCATACAAGTAGCTGTACTTCTACTGCAGTACAGAGCATGAGTACTTTTGTCACCTCTGTTGATTCCTCACTTATCAATGAGTGATAATAAGTGTGATTATTGGGTCTATATTTGTATTAGATTCACTGTAGTGTTTTATCTTTGTGTTAAATGGTGTCATGAACCTGTGAGTGTGACACACTTACACATGTAATTAAGTGTTTTTCATACAGACTGTTGCTAACACACAAGGCTTTCCACATCTGAGCTAATTGATGTTTCTAATTCAATTGGACATAAATAATGTACTGTGAACAGTGTAGTAGTTTGAGACGTTGGTCAATATGATCAATAAATCCTCCAGAGGACTGTGAGTGTGCTCTGTGTGAAACATAAAGAAAGCTTTAAATGTCATCCTGTCTTTATACAAAAGACAGTTTGGACTCTTAACCAGTGTCTGGAATGAGTGTCCAGACTGGAAGTGGGATCAATACTGTTGTTCAGGGGTCAAAGGTCACGTAATGTCTTCTGTACATTTATCTGTAAAACCATTTGAGCTGAATTTGTGCTTTTTGGAGAAAATGGGAAAAGAATTCAATCAAGTCATGACGGGACACATCATATTTAACCTGTGTGTGTGTGTGTGTGCGTGCATATTAGGTCTGAAAAAGTCATTAATTACAAGTACTAGTTACTTCCCCCCCAAAACTAATTGCGTTACTCCACTAGCAAAGTAATTAGGGCGTATTAACATAGTAAAGTTCAGACCAGATATAGTTTTTTGCCTTTTCACACTGTACTTATAATCCAGACTTTATTTACAGTCTTCATTCACACTGTATTGAATCAAATGGACCAACGGACTTTAGAACGTTATGTCGTCAATGCGTGTACAGCGCGCGTCTCTCTATACTCGACCCTGATTGGTTAATAGATGAGCGCGCTACACTGTTACAGGAAATGGACCCAGTTACTAGTTTTATGAGTATTTTCTAATTCAGTCTTTATAGCATCATCCGACCAAATTTCAATTAAATACCTGCTTTCCTCGTCTCCCCATGTATTACTGCGACTCATGCTTGGACGTTGACTAGATTCCATGCACGTGACTGTGACGTAATTGGTCCGATAGTCCGGACTTTCCTAAACAGACGTTTCACACTGTGCACCAGCGAACCTTGGTCCGGACCGAGACTACCTCCTCAGCTTGGACCAAAGACTCGGTCTTTAGTCCGGACCAAGGTTCGGGGGAGGTTTCACACTTGTCAATAAGGTTCGAACTTTCCTGGAAAGTCTGAAAGTCCGGATTTTCTGAGTGCAGTGTGAATATGCCCTTCGTTACCAGGAAGGGTACTTAAGGTTATTTTTTGGGTTTTTTTTTTTTTTTTTGCTTAAAAATGTCAAAGAAATGAAAAAAACAGTTAAACGGGTTATCCATCCTTGTTCTGTGATGTTACTTTGGATGTTAACCTCTGTCAGTACATTTGCTGAACACATAAACAAAACACAAATCTATAACTTCTATAACAGCTACAGACTGGGACAGTACGTTTACACCATGAAACCTAACAGACAGACTGACAATGACATGACAGCTGGACGATGCAGAACTGCAGACTGTTGGACATAGGGAATTTATTTTTTTTTTTTGCACCATATTACTGGAAATATCGAATATTTTCTTAGTGTGACGGTTTTAATTCTTAAACATCACTGGGGTTTTCTGTTAAATTCCTCCTAAATTAAAACAGCTATTGTTCTGCAACTACCAAGACCAAAGACATGAAACCTGACCTGTGTGAAGATAACACCTGAAAGTTATTAAATCAACTGTCAGGCATCATATATTTGTTACCAAATAACTCTGCTGTGATCAAATACACAACAGAAAAAGACCAAAAAAATTGAAAATACAATTTTAGAGTCAGTGTGTGACTGTACCAGACTGATCCCAAACAGATTCATGTGGAAAATACCGAAGTATCCCTTTAATTTAGGCTCTTTCAGTCGTCCATACCCTAAAGGGTTTTAGATGGTTAGAAGTGGCACCAGTGAACATAACACGTCCCCAAAGTCGACATCCAGAATGACACTGTGATCACTGATGCTTTTCACAGATGTAATTAAAGGGGTTAAAGTCTGGATGCCACTGAACGCTCTTTTGTCTTGACGGAGTGTTTTTGGTTTTTATTTGTTTTGCTGTTGATCAGACAGTTTGGTTCTTCTCTGGGGGGGGGGTGACGTTGGTAGAGATTGCTTTTGTTGTGTTACTTGTTGTTGTGGCACAGATTTGTTTTCATTTGTCCAACTTAAGGGTTGGAGTGAACGGCGCTGAAGAGAAAATGTGTGTTTAGTCACGCTACAGCGGAGGACTTGAATATCTGCTGTTCCTGGTAGATGTTAGCGCTAGTACCGTTAGCCTCTGGACGATTCTGTTCTTATACAACTGGGGAAAAAAAATGTAAATGGACACAATGATTTATAATAATATAATAGAATGAACATCGAAAGGTTTACCTTTAAACACAGAGGAGTGAATTTATTTAAATATTTCATGTTCTTCATACTTTTGTTGTTGTTTTTTGTTACATTATAGTTTATAAATGTCACTGTTTTCATGTTATTTACATTGTCTAGTCAGTTTAGGGTTTAACCTACCACTAAATGTAAGAGATTTTTTTTCTCTTTGAATTCCAGGTCAGACAAGTCAATAGAGCAGCAAAGTAAAATGAACTGAAATGTACCTTGGGCAAAAGGGTGGAATTTACAAAAATTGATCACTAAATGATCAGAAAAAGCAAATTTTTGGTCATATATCCATTCCTAAGCAAATTATTTTAGTGATTTTAAACACTAAATGTCACTAAATGTCATTATTGGGCACGAGGAAATGCTTTTTTCTAATATGAATTTCCTTATATGGACCATTATTACCTCCAAAATATAAAAAAATGCACTATTTCAGACGTATAATCGAATCTAAGACAGTTATTCAAGTGGTTTGAGGTTAAAAACGTCCTCACTGGGTACAGGGAAACATTTTGGAAAAAAATTAAATTTTCAAACACCTCTGTTTACTATTATGGCTGCCAAAAATGTCTGTCTTTCGTAGGTAAACCTAGAGTGTATTTAGTGAGCATGGGGAGCCAATTAAAAAGTATGAAATTTAAATAGCTTCTTTACTATCTTGCATGAATTAAATATGTCTGTCACTGTCTATGGCAGGATATGAGAAGGACAAATACAGGCTGAATATTAGTTATAAGGTAAGATACGGCTGTGAATATTATCAATAAAATGTACAAAAAATGAAGAATAATCTAAGAAAATAATTGGTCACATGAACAAAGTAGAAAAATATAGAAAAATATAAAACAAAATGCAGAAAAATAAACTAAATTAACAAATATTTACAATATTATAAATAACGTTCGAAAACTTAACTGAAAAAGAAAACTAGTTTTGAAATTTGGTGCCAGCAGTTTTAATTGAACCTTTTTTCTTTAATGAGTTGCCGTTTGCCACCTGTTCATGAACAGCACTCAGTAAAACCACAGAAAAAAAGGAAAAAAATGTTCTGAATATTTAAACTAAACTGTCCATTCACAATGCATCAGTGCAGGGGGGGGGGGGGGGGGTTCACAGAAAAAACATCTTGCGTTGGATGTTCTGCCCCTCATCACTAAATGAACATTTAAAATCAACAGTGTTTTTCTGATGGAGCAGTTCATGTGGCCTTTTCCCAGTTGGGAGGGGGGGTCATCTGGGTCCATGTACGTCGTGTTCATCAATGGGCACGGTACAGCGATGCACCTGGGACTGGGGTTTGGTTCTGGAAAACCTGAGCGCATAAGAAAGGTGGCTCACGGGGTCCGACTGTGAACTCTACAGCCCCCTCAGCCCCCCTCAGCCCCCCTCAGACACCAAACCTCCATTCAGTCCAACCCTTAAATAACAGGTATTCCAAAACCATTGTAACAGTCATTTTATTTTAACATTTCATCATAAAAAAGCAACAACAACAAAAAAAAACACCATCCAAGCATAATGTCTGACCCTGGATTCAAAGTCCTGGCAACATGAAGAAACTGATTCATAGTCCAACACCTTAACCATTAGACCAGGGGTCCAGTCCTGGTCCTCGAGGGTCATGTTTTAGATGTTTTGTCTATCGTCCAGTTCTGCAGAAACCTGATAATGAGCGTCAGGTGCGTTCAAAGAGGGGGACATCTAAAACCTGCAGGACCAAGGTGGGCCAGTCCTGGTCTAGACTATCTGATAGAGGTTTTATCATGGCTCACTCACTAAAGTACGAGCTGCTAGAATTGTTGTTTAAGTACAAAAGGTAAATGTTTTATTTTATGAAGTTAACGACACAGTTCACATCTGGACTAAACTAGGGTTTGTTCTTTAGTATTTTTTTGCTCTTGACGAGTTCGCACAAGAGTGTTGTGTTATCTGGCGCCTTAATCAAAGACCAAACCATTTCTGCATTGGCAGTGGTGGTGGGGGGGGGGGGTCATGAATCTATTTTCAAAGACAAAGGCAAAGCAACCAGAAATAATTTATTAAATGCAAATATAGAACATTTTCTCCCAAATCAACACATTTTGAAATGAAACAAAATGATTAATGTCATCTTCATGAAGGACTAGTTCTGCCCCCCCCCCCAGGACAACATTACCCCTCCCTCCATGTCGACTGTTCAGCTTAACAGTGATTAATTACCTCCTCATCATCTCAGCAGAAGACTGATAATGACAGAATGTGTTCCAGGTGTGATGGAAGACGGAACAGCTAAGACCCAAACTGCACGGAAACAAATTCACGTAAATCTAACGAACTGTCTTAATGGATCAGCCTATCGTCATGGATACCCCAAAAGGATATCTTTGGAAAATAGGTCCCAGGGTGGGAAGACTCTGCAAACGCTGGTGAACAACGGTAACACTAGTGAACAACGTTAACACTAGTGAACAACGTTAACACTAGTGAACAACGTTAACACTAGTGAACAACTGTAACAATAGTGAACAACGTTAACACTAGTGAACAACGTTAACACTAGTGAACAACGGTAACACTAGTGTTCTCAGCTTCTTACCAGTTGTGTTTCTTTCTTATACGGGGACTAAAAGGGAATAGTAAACATGGCAGTGGGAGGGGGTTAACTGGAGCCCCCCCCAGGAGGTTGTGGAAGCGAGGTGACTTGAGTGCGACAGGAGTGAAGGAGCTGTGGGCGAGCGGTCGCTGTGACAGATGCTGATGCTGACAGATGGAGCGAGCGATTATTCAGAGCTGAGGAGATGAACTAGCGCTGGTGTTCCCCCCCGCTAACCCGCTACCCCACTGTGGAATCACTCCCAATCACACCTCCATAAATCAGACACACACACACACACACACACAGATTCCAGAGCAGGATGGAAGCAGCAGCCGCTCAGGCTGAAGATGGTAGTGTTTACAGAGAGAGAGAGAGACAGAGAGAGAGAGAGAGAGAGAGAGAGAGAGAGAGAGAGAGAGAGTGACAGAGAGAGAGAGAGAGAGAGAGAGAGAGCAACTTTGGGTGATGATGATATCACAGCAGGAGCTCGGCTCTTCGTCCTCTGCTCTTCATACTCTGCTCTTCGTTCTCTGCTCTTCATTCTCTGCTCTTTGTCCTCTGCTGTTTGTCCTCTGCTCTTCATCCTCGGCTCTTCATCCTCTGCTCTTCATCCTCTGCTCTTCGGCCTCTGCTCTTCGGCCTCTGCTCTTCATCCTCTGCTCATCATCCTCGGCTCTTCATCCTCTGCTCTTCGGCCTCTGCTCTTCATCCTCTGCTCTTCATCCTCTGCTCTTCGGCCTCTGCTCTTCATCCTCTGCTCTTCATCCTCTGCTCATCATCCTCAGCTCTTCATCCTCTGCTCTTCATCTTCTGCTCTTCGTCCTCTGCTCTTCGTCCTCTGCTCTTCATCCTTGGCTCTTCATCCTCTGCTCTTCATCTTCGGCTCTTCGTCCTCTGCTCTTCATCCTCTGCTCATCATCCTCGGCTCTTCATCCTCTGCTCATCATCCTCTGCTCTTCATCCTCGGCTCTTCGTCCTCTGCTCTTCATCCTCTGCTCATCATCCTCGGCTCTTCATCCTCGGCTCTTCATCCTCTGCTCATCATCCTCTGCTCTTCATCCTCTGCTCTTCATCCTCTGCTCATCATCCTCGGCTCTTCATCCTCTGCTCATCATCCTTTGCTCTTCATCCTCGGCTCTTCGTCCTCTGCTCTTCATCCTCTGCTCTTCATCCTCGGCTCTTCGTCCTCTGCTCATCATCCCCTGCTCTTCATCTTATGTTCTTCATCCTCTGCTCTTCATCCTCTGCTCTTCATGCTCTGCTCATCATCCTCTGCTCTTCATCTTATGTTCTTCATCCTCTACTCTTCATCCTCTGCTCTTCGGCCTCTGCTCCTCATCCTCTGTTCATCAGGTGACGGTCATACTGTACTAACATACTGTATTAATTAAAGATAGAATAAGTCAAAGACGTTCAGGAGTGGAACCTTCTAGAACATGCTGCTCTATTTATAGAATCCACTTATTATTATTAATGGGATCTTAGTTCCATTAACCCTTTCCTTCGGGACATTTTCAACTCCACTGAGTCATCATTTGACATGTAAATAAATATTAAATGTTATAATGGACTAAACCATTAGTCCATTATTATTGGACATTTGTATATTTATTCACAATAATATCTGAACCGTTTCATGCACAGTGGACACTTATTCTACCGCTGTTCTCATATAGTCACACAATTTATAGTTTTAGTTACAGATCAGCCAACACAATAAACAGTCAAATCAGAAAAAAAAGACAAAAAAGTTACTTTTTCCTGCAAAAAAATATCATTATGTGTATTAATATTGTAGAAGATGATGGTGTTTCCATGACAACTGTGGAGCCTCTGAACGTCCAAATGGGTCAAATCTGATGATCATGAAAAGATGACAACCTGTACTTTATACCAATTAATAATAATAATAATAATAATAATAATAATAATAATAATAATAATCTTATTTTCAGTTATTTTTCTCTGTGCTTCTATTCCATGCAGCTAATTTTTAAAGGCATCTTTTTAGAACAGCCAGTTCTCATATTTGGTTTCAGATCACTTTTATACCTTCTAATATTCTGCCTAGAATATTATCCTTAATACAGATGCATCACTTTAATATCAGCCAACACAATAAACACTGTCAAATCAGAAAAAAGACAACAAAGTGACCTTTTCCAGCAAAAGAAATATCATTATGTGAAGAATTTCCATTTAATGTCATGAGGTTTACTGCTGAATCAATGTTGTAGAAGATGATGGTGTTTCCATGGCAACTACAGAGCCTATGGTTTAAATGTGATGACCATGAAAAGTATTTGACATTTATTGATAGGATAAATACATTAATATGTATTAAAGCTTTTATATCAGTAGATAGTTTGGGTTATTATGGGTTAAAAATGGCAAAAAAAAAGACACATACTGTCCTATCCTCATCAGTTCCATAATAATAATAATAATAATAATAATAATAATAATAATAATAATAATCTTATTTTCAGTCATTTTCCTGCTTCTATTCCATGCAGCTCATTTTTAAAGGCATCTTTTTAGAACAGCCAGTTCTCATATTTGGTTTCAGATCAGTTTTATACCTTCTAATATTCTGCCTAGAATATTATCTGTAATACAGATGCATTACTTTAAGAGGTTTCTTATTTGTGGTAAAAAGTACTGATGGAATCTGGGAACAACAGAGGACGTTACCATGACAACACACCATGAAACTTTCCAACATGTTCGAACGAAAGTGCATTTCCGATCCTTTCAGTGTTTGTCATTTGAATATATATTGGAAAATACTGGTGATATTTTTATGTTTTCAACAGTTTCAACACCTGCCTGGTCAACGCCACATTTATTTTTTAGCTGATTTGGGATCCTGTATTTTCTGTACTATAAGGCACATTTAAAAGAATTGGGTTTTTTTTCTCAAAAAATCACAATATAAAATATGTTGATTAATTCTGGTTGTGCTTAGAGACTTTGAATTTTCACTTTTTAATCAGAAATGTTGGCTTTTTACCTCATCAATTAAACTTTTTATTTCATTTTAAGTTTTTATTTTATAATTTTTACTTCGCTTAATGCACCTTATAGTTTTATATATATGTGTATTAATCCTCTGTAAGGACGGTACTACAACCAATCAGTGTAATCTTTAGGATGACGTAGTTAGAGCACCGGAAGGTTCACAGAAGAGTCCGGAGAAAGTTAGGAATGACTAAACAAAATGGTGGATTATGGAGCTGAACGACTGTTGTCGCTTCTGTAAAAAGAATTTAAAGATTTTTTTTCGTTTTCTCACATTCTTCACTCATCTTTGATAAAAGTAAATCTACACCCGTTATTGTTCTTCTTCTTCTATGGTTGTTTACACTTGTTTGTTTACCAATCGTCACTGCGTCATATTGTTAGGCCCGCCCTCTGACTCTATACTTGACTGTGATTGGTCGACCAGTTTCAGGGAAATCTAGACAAAAGTTACATTGAGTGAAACTCGACTACTACGATAGAACATTAAATTTACTGACGCTAGGAGAAGCTAGTGCGGCTCCTCATGGATGGGAATTGGGGAAAATAAAATGTATAAAACAGGGCAGTTTTCCATCCCTCATTTAGCTGCCCTCCCTACTGCCCCCAGCCCCAACCTCAGACAGCGCACGCCCTCACTTTCATTTTCCATTGCACCGTGGGGTTTCGCAACTGTGCACGTTTTGTCTTAACATTACGCTGCTTTTTTTCACCTAAACTAAACCCAAATGCACCACTTTTTACAATGTCTAGAAAACGCTGCTTCTTATGTGTGTTTTGCACATCTACACACGAGTGTTTTATGCACCTACCACCTCCTGTAAATAAATGATCATGTAAACATAATGAGGTTAGTTACAGTGGAAGTTGTAATTAACATGACAAAGCCCAGATAAACCCAGTCAATAATATGCTCTGATGAACAATAAAACTATTCACCAGTTTAAATGACGGCTCCGTTAAAACACAGGCGTCAATGTTTGACCAGGAAACAAAGAGTTAATTATAATTATAATAATAATAATGACAGGGTTGTTTTCTTCTACAGTGAAAACAGCTAAAGCTCCAGAAAAAAGGAAAACACACATTCATCACTCATTCATCATCGTCATTCCAAAGTAATTTAGAAAGCAGTAGGATCTCATTATTACATCAATTTAATTCCAATTAGAAGAAATGAATCAAATGATTCTGTTCATAGCATGTGGCAAAAAAAAAGAACTGGATGAGAAGTGAACGTGATCATTCCATGTTCTCACCCTGATTTATGTCCAGGTCAAAACTACATTCATCATCTTCATATTAGTTTACAGATGGTTTTGAATAAAGCAGAAGAATTAATTCATCTGGTTGAAAACTCACTTTAATTACTTTGCTTTATTACGTTTAATAGTGGTTTAGATTCTGTATATTATGTGGATGAAACAATGGGTAAAAAAAAACTGTACAAGAGCAGAGGTGGGAAAAATACTGCAGTACAAGTACAGCTACTGGTGGAAAAAAAAAACACTCTGGGAAAAGTAGAAGTACTGATGTAACACGTACGGAAGTTTACAAAAATAAATGACAACTTCTCAATTGTAAAAAAAAAAGTAAAACGGAATGATGAAATAATATTTATTTAAACAGGAAAATAAAACATAAATGTTTCAAAATGATCTAAAAATGAAGTTACTCTTAATGGACATCTCCCTCTCAAAATGTGAGGCTATAGTCCAGTGCGCCTTATAGTCCAGTGCACCTTATAGTCCAGTGCACCTTATAGTCCAGTGCTCCTTATAGTCCAGTGCGCCTTATAGTCCAGTGCGCCTTATAGTCCAGTGCGCCTTATAGTCCAGTGCGCCTTATAGTCCAGTGCGCCTTATAAACCAGTGCTCCTTATAGTCCAGTGCTCCTTATAGTCCAGTGCTCCTTATAGTCCAGTGCGCCTTATAGTCCAGTGCGCCTTATAGTCCAGTGCGCCTTATAGTCCAGTGCGCCTTATAAACCAGTGCGCCTTATAGTCCAGTGCTCCTTACAGAGCTAAAAATACAGTAATAATAAAAGCTACATTGGGTCAGATTGACACATGAAGACAACAGGACAGTTAAAGGGTTAAAACTATGAAGATAATCATGTCAGCTGTTGCTTCACTATCAAACAGATTTAAGGCAGTTGACTTTAAGCCCAGTCGTTACTTTATTCATGAACTGAGGAAGAACAGAACACAGGAACATAAAGTCATCAAACCAGCGGCAGAAAAAACACGCTAGCTTTGTTTCTCAGCCTCCAAGGACAAGATTCATCTGAACTCTTCATTTCAGACTCATGAATATATGACCAGATTTAACATTGGCACAAACAAAAACTCCAGCAACTCTTTGACTTTTGGAATAAACAGCTGTTTTTAACTGGTCTGTGGACGTTCTGCCAAACAGGTTTTTATTTTCAGATCACAAAATGAAAAAACGAAGAATAATTTCTTTTTTTTATTTGACAATAGGAAAAAGAAAAATGCAAATTAAGTCAAAATTAGAATAGTTTTTATTTTTTTATCATATAATTTTGACTTAATTCTCATAACTTTGACTTTTTATCTTAGAATTTTGACCTTTTATTTCCTAACTTTGACCTTTTATCTCATAATTGAAACTTTTTACCTCATAATTTTGACCCTTTGTCTCATAATTTGGACTTTTTTATTACATCACTTTAAATTTTTATTTGCCATAAAAGGTTAATTATCCTTCTAAATCTGAATTCACAGAACAGTTTTGTTGTAATTATAATAACCATTCTTATTAAATTCATGTGAATAATAGAGACGCCGCCTTAATGGTGAAAGCGTCTGCACAGATGAGACACAGTGTAAAGAAAGAGTTTTAAGCTCTTTTGAACAAAGATTTTTGCTTCATTAATTAGAAACTAACCTGGTAGGGAAAGAATGTGTGTGACAGTGCTCTATGGTCTGCTCTGTGCTCACTGCACACTCTGGAACTGCCTTTTATTAATGCGCAATTATCTGAAATGACTTACAAGTACAAGCAGGATTTGTCTCTGAAGAAATTTTTTCAGCAGCGGGGGAATTACCCAGCTGTCAGTGAAGGTAGCACGAAATCCAAAGAATTGGTTTTGCATTTTAATTGTCTCAGGAAACTGTGAAGAAGTTGAAAGTTAAAAAGGTTCGTCAGGAAACATTCACCAAATTTAATATTTTCAAAGTTGTGGGAGTAAAAGACTGGAGATTAATTTGAACCAAATGACTCCGTTTGATATTTCATTAAAAAAGTAAAAGTACTTAGTTACTGTACTGAAGTAGATTTTTGAGTATCTGTACATGACTGCAGTATTTATTTAGCTGGAAACGTTTGACTTTATACTCTTTACATTTATATAAATATCTGTACTTTATACTCTTTACATTTATATAAATATATGTACTTTATACTCTTTACATTTATATAAATATATGTACTTTATACTCTTTACATTTATATAAATATATGTACTTTATACTCTTTACATTTATATAAATATATGTACTTTATACTCTTTACATTTATATAAATATATGTACTTTATACTCTTTACATTTATATAAATATATGTACTTTATACTCTTTACATTTATATAAATATATGTACTTTATACTCTTTACATTTATATAAATATATGTACTTTATACTCTTTACATTTATATAAATATATGTACTTTATACTCTTTACATTCTCAGAATAGACTAATAATTCACTTCAGAGGAAAAATATAGTGGAGAGAAAATTATGATTTTAAATGTCATAATTTCGACCTTTTATCTCACAATTATTAATTTCTAATCCAATATTTATGATTTTTTTATCTCAATTTTCGTGTCTTTTTTCCCTCATAATTATGTTTTTTTATGCCATATTTCTGACTTTTTTCCCTAATAATCATGACTTTTAATCATAATTGAGAATCGGAGTAATAATAATAATAATAATAATACTGTGGGCTGTATGGGGCTGTTTGAGGGGGCCGCTTTTGGCCCGTGCACCACATGTTTGACACCCCTGCTGTGAAAGCATCAAACAGAACAGACATGCATGTGAGTGTGTCGGTATTATCTGTGAGTGACTTTTGTGTTTCATTTCCAGAGCATGAAATAGCATTGGCCAGTACTCAGCTGTACTTAGGAACATCAAAGCTCAGTGCACAGAACGCTGCTGCATCTGTCATTTCCCACTTCTGAGGAAGAGTTCACCGCTGATGGACTCTGTGCTCTGACACTGAACTAAAGTGCTGATATATTCACGCTATCAAAACTTGCATTAGCTTCATAATTTGTCATAAAGTGAGTGACTTAGACGAGTGTAAAGTGACCTTCCTGAGCCTCTGGAGTTCTGCAGAAACACTCCTAAACCTGCTCAGACTGCTTTATACACCTTACATTTATACACTGAAAACACTGAAAATAATAATACACTCAATATTATAATAATAGTCGATATTATTTCCTCCCGAGACCGAGGGAAAACAATGTTTGTTTGTTTTTTTTTGCATTTATTTTAATGTTATTTTGACCCTTTGATGCATCCTGGTCACTCCAGTGGACACTTATTCCATTATATTACATACAGTCTGTCTCTGTCTCACATCTGTATATCTAGTGGTGGACCAGGGGGGAATATATATATTTATATGTGACCCACCACCAGTAAACCAGTCATAAGTGTGTGTAAATCCAAACAGAGTTATGTGTGTATCTTGGTAGAGTGGAAACTAAGGTTTAAGATGGTGAAAAAATTATGTTTCTATCACAAGTAGAACCAAAGTTATGGTCATTTTAATATCCACATTTGGACATATTTTGCAATTTGCATATTTTTAGATATTGTCCGTTAAAGTTTTGGACTGTTTTGGGGTAGGAAGTCCTTAGCAACGCATAATAATTTGTATCCGATTGACACAAATTACTCACAGATGTTAAAGGACACTCTGATGGACATGTCACAGAAGTTTTATATATTATAATAATAGGACAGAAGTGTGACGTATTATAATCATTTGGCTTACACCATTGGACAGAACATTCAATATAAGCTTTTACCTCGTACCAAACACTTGGGTGTTTACCCACGGAACGGAGATCGGTTTGTTCGGCGAAAAGAGGTGGAAGTCGTCTTTGTCTTTGCTCAGCAATACCTGAACTTTTGTCGCCGCTTAAATAATTGACTCAATAAACACCTTTATTGATTGGATTTCAATGTAATGACCACAGGAAGTGAACATAGAGGTGTTAAGGTACCGTTTTTTGATAAGATGTAAACACTAATAAGAAATCACCTTCCAGCCTAAATTTGGCTGTAGCTCTGAACGGCTCAGCGCGACTTATGCCTGGTTTTGTGGTGACAGGTCACATATATAACAATGAATTTTCAACCAACACAATCAATTGCAAATGAAACTGTTTTCATGTCGTGCATCTTAAACACACAAAGAGATGACATTTCTGTAGATAAGTCACAGTTTATTAAGAATGTGAAACTGTAGAGGTGTGCACACACCTACACAAACACACTCAAAACTTCTGTAAACTATGACATGAACATAGTCTTTATGTTTCCTTTGTTAAAGGACGGCTGTGGGTCAACAATGACCGACATGTTGGCGGTTCATGTCCCAGCTCTGGCTGTCCACATGTCCAAGTGTCCTTGGGCAAAGACACTGAACCCTTAGGCCCTGTCCCATTTCTCCCCCTAACCCTAAAATTTCCCCTAACCCTAGATTTTGCGCGTTCATGTGTAGGGGTAGGGTGTCCCATTACCTAGGGGAGCAAGTGGGAGTGCGATTTTTCCCTTAAAATCAACCCTCAAAATGTAGTGAGGTTGGTTGCGGACTTCGTTTTGAGGGGAAGATGAAATTACCCATGATGCATGATGACCGGTAATGTTACCTTGTCAAGCTAGCGGTAATGCTAACGTTAATGTTATAAATCGCCAACTATTGGAGAAAAAATACATCAAAATATTTAAATAAATCAACATACCTGAGACAAGACTGAAAGGCAAAGTAGACGGCGAATGCGTCTTCTGTTTGCCGCATTTCTTCTCTGCGCATCCCGAAGGTAAATAAACAGAGCCAACACAACAGGTAACACAGCTGGGACCGCCATTTGTCCTCCGTGTAAATAGTAGTCAGCTGCTGTCAGTCTCGCGGAGGGGTGGTTTCATATTTGGCGGGGTAGACTTGTCAGCGTGTGACGTCAGCACGTTTGTTACGTTCACTTCGCGAGTGGTGTCCCATTTTCAGGGGGAATTATTTCCCCTTAATGAGTGGAATTTACTTTTTAGGGCACTTAAAACCAAGTGGAAGTTTTAAGGGGGAGAAATGGGACGGGGCCTTAGTCTCCCAGTAGGACAGACAGAACCTTAGAACCTACTGGTGTATGAGTGTGTGTGAATGGGTGAATGTGAAGCTAATGTGAAGAGCTTTGAACATCATGAAGGTGGAACAGAACTATAGAAATGAAGAACATTTAACATTTAATATTCTACAAAAGGCTGGTGTAGCTGCAGGTTTTTGTTCCAACAGCAGCAGAACATCAGACTGGACTCAATTAATCAACTGATCTCAGTTTTCAGACTCTATTGGTCAAACTGTGAACTCTTGGTTGGAACAAAAATCTGCAGCCGCACCGGCCTTTTGTGGAATAGTTTGTTCTAGTGGGACTGATGAACTGAAAACAGTCTGTCTGTGTCTCAGTCCCAGGACAGTCTGTCTGTGTCTCAGTCCAGGACAGTCTGTCTGTGTCTCAGTCCAGGACAGTCTGTCTGTGTCTCAGTCCAGGACAGTCTGTCTGTGTCTCAGTCCCAGGACAGTCTGTCTGTGTCTCAGTCCAGGACAGTCTGTCTGTGTCTCAGTCCAGGACAGTCTGTCTGTGTCTCAGTCCAGGACAGTCTGTCTGTGTCTCAGTCCAGGACAGTCTGTCTGTGTCTCAGTCCAGGACAGTCTGTCTGTGCAGAACTGTCTTCCTCTGTTTATCCTCTGTGTGTCTGATCACATATATCAACCATTTGCAGGTGTTGACCTCGAAGCAGAGTGAAAACAGACACCCTTCTGCCCCCCCCCCCCCCCCATTTCGGCTCTCATTAACACTTCATCTCTTCTTTACTGTCTGTATAAAGACGTTAACTAACATTATCCAAATGTGTTTTTTATGCTGTGCTTTGTTTGTCTGTTTTCGTAATGGTCCGTAGCACCTGTCATGGCCGCACTAACCCTCACCCTTGGTCGTGGACAGACCAAGCAAACATTACATTTACTTTGAAAATGTCCTTGCGTTATGACAAATGACAGGAAATTCTGATTCTGAAAAAAATACTTGTAACTATTTTTCCTAAATGTTCAAACTTTAAAACAGGTCAAAACAGGAGGGTGAATGAAAATGCGTTTTCCTTTGTGTTTCTGCAGGTCAGTGGGGTCACTGCATCGGAGAAGAGTGTGGTTCTGGAGGGTTCCAGACCAGGACCATATGGTGCATCCACACAGAGGGCTGGACCACCCACCACTCCCGCTGTCAACACACGCCCAAACCCGACAGCCAGCGGCACTGCTTTAAGGTGTGCGAGTGGCACCAGGACCTGTTCGAGTGGGAGGTGTCGGATTGGGGGGCGTGCGTTCTGGTCCCGTTCTTTTCCAATGAGCTCAAGCTGAGGACGGGCGAATGTGTGACGGCGCAGCACGGCATCCAGAGGCGCAAAGTCCACTGCGTCCGTGCTTCCAACCGGACGGCGGTCGCCCTGAGGATATGCGAGTTCTTTTCCCAGAAACCCCCCGTGGAACAGGCGTGCCTGATCCCGTGTCCGCAGGACTGCGTGGTCTCCGACTTTACGTCCTGGTCGAGCTGCAGCAAAACCTGCGGTGCCGGAATGCAACATCGGACTCGACACGTCTTAGCTACGCCCATGTACGGAGGCGCTAACTGTCCGAACCTGACGGACACCAGGACGTGCGCTCACCCTGTCCAGTGTCCTCTGGGGCAGGGGGAATTCCAGTACAGCCTTAAGGTGGGGGCGTGGAGTCAGTGCAGACTACCGCACCACAAGGAGGCGCTGCTGAGCGGCAGAACCACACTGGACTTTAGCTCCGGCTCACAGGAGAACAACACCGTGCTACTTCACGCACAGGCCTCAGAAAACCATCATCAGCAGCAGCAGCAGCAGCATCAGCATCAGCATCAGCATCAGCATCAGCATCAGCATCAGCATCAGCAGCAGCAGCACCTGCAGCAGCAGCAGCAGCAGCAGCAGCACCTGCAGCAGCACCTGCAGCAGCAGCAGCAGCAGCAGCAGCAGCGCCTGCAGCAGCAGCAGCACAACCATCATCATCCTCTAGGACAGAACATGTACCCCATGTCGTGGGAACTGGAGGTGGGGTACCAGACCAGACAAGTCCGATGCACACGGAGCGACGGCAAGAACGCAATGCTGAGGTAGTTAGAGCGACGGCCAAAGGTTCTGCATGTGTTCTAGACCAAAGTTCTCACACTAGAACTTAATCAATACTGGATATATTATCATAATATTACACACACTGATGCGTATATACATATAATGAAATGATCAAATTTGCAAAAGGTCAAAGGTCAAGGTTGCATTGAGCAGAAAGGTCAAGGTCACATTATTGTCTCTAATTCAAGAACAGGTTGTCATAGAAACTTGAGATTGACACAAAATAGGGGCAAGATTTTGAATTCTCTGAAAACTAGTTTATATATTTGTTCATTTTACCCTTCTGTGTCTTCCTCTCTCTCTCTCTCTCTCTCTCTTTCTCTCTGCAGTCTCTGCACTTCGCTTGCCCCCTCAGACCCCGCCCCCCTCACCTTCCAGACGTGTGTGATGCCCGTGGACTGTCAGACGTCCCACTGGTCGCCATGGAGCCCCTGCTCTAAAACCTGCCGGTCAGCTGACCTGTCGCCCGGTTACCGCGTCCGCTCACGGGTCATGACCCAGATTCCTGTGGGCGGAGCCAAAGGATGCCCTCCCCTAGAGGAAAAAGAAGCCTGTAACATCCTGGGGGATTTACTTCCCTCCTGCCCCAGGTTTGTTCCAAACACATTTAACACTAACATTTACACCTGCTGCTGCACATGTGCAAACTTTTTAAATACTCATATATTTCAAACGTATTCTCCATTTACTTCAATGTAAACATTTTAAAGTGATCCAGAATCCAGGATCTCTTCTGGATCACCACTCCAGACATGTCCTAAAAATCATATCAAAATCAATCCATAACTTTTTGACTAATGTTGCTGAAGGTACAGTCGCTGGTAACTTTGCAAATCATATGAAATCTGCGATCTCGTCCAATCACAAATCCGTCATTATCAGTCATGACCATTTTAAATACAAACAGAAAACTTCTGTTGTGACCTTGATGTGAAAATTAAATATGGCGTCAAACCAGAAGTCGATTCAGATGATATTCGATCAGTTTCATCCTTGTATATTTCAGAACGATCCGTCAAGAATTGGCGACGCTAGAGTGCGTAGAGAGGAAATGTGCGCACACACAAACAAATAGATAAACTATTAAAGTTAAGACAGTCCAGTGAAAACATCAGCTGTAAATATTTGGACAAAAAAACACTTAATCCCAGACGACATGTGGGTGTTGTTGAAGAAGAGTTGGAGTTAAACCATTGGTCGTCATTGGTTTTCATACAGTAGAATAATTTTCCCTGCTGTTAGATTTAGTTTTATTTGTTAAATCTAGCGTGAGTCAGTGCAGGGGTGTGTGTGTGTGTGTGTGTGTGTGTGTGTGTGTGGGTGTGTGTGTGTGTGGGGGGGGGGTTTACTGAGGAGGGAAAAGTCATTACAGAAATTAAGCTTTTGATAGAAATTAATCTTTTGATAGACGACTACAGGCTGTTGTTCTGCAAGAAACTCCTCAAATATTAGCACTTTCTGCACCACTGCTTTTCTCACATTTCAAACCAAACATTTGTTTCCACATTTACCAAATAAAGTTAATAAATAAATAAAGCCTCTTTCCTTCCAACGCTCCCGTTAATTTGGCCTCGCTTTGTGAACGCTGATACTTTATCCCTTCTTAAATACATGAACCCTTTAAATCATTAAACTTTAGCACATGTTACAGTTGAGCTTGTTTTAATCAACGTTTTTATGTGGTTTTAAAGAATGCATGTGAATTACAACAGGTATTTTATTTTATGTATTTATGTATTTTATGTAATAATAATAATAATGCCTCAAACTTATGTGACACTTTTTTGGACACTCAAAGCTGCTTTACATAACAGAAAAACAAGCAATGCATTAAAAAATAAATAAATAAAACAAAAATTAAGCAAAAGCCAGTTTGAAAAGATGAGTTTTCAGACAGAATTTGAATGTGGACAGTGAGTCTGAGTTCCTGATGAGAGGAGAGAGTTTCAGAGTTGGGAGGCGGCAGCTGCGATGGCTCTGTCTTCTTTTAATTGCTTTAGTAGTTTGAGACTCTGCATATTTTGTTTTTATATATTAGACTGATCTGAATATGTGTGACTAAAATGATTTTTGTTTTCAGGATTAATTTATTAGAAACTTGTGTCTGTAAATGATTTCTCCTATATAATTAATTTAACCAGCATACTTTACATTCTGTTTTTTTATTCATTTATTTACTTGTATTATTTAATTTATGTGTTTATTTATTTATTTATTTTTCTCCTTTAATATCCTGGAACTCCTTCTATTCGTACATTATTTAATGTACGAATAGTGTATTTTGTGAGATTTTTTCTTTTCCCTTTTTGTATGTTGTACCATATGGAGAGGCTAAGCCCCGCCCTTCTACTTCCTGTCCATGGGTGCTTATCTTGGCAGAAATTTTAATGGGAATGAATGGAGTGAATCAAGCTAAATTTGACAAGTGCTCTGAAATTCACATATGATAGTGTTTAATAATAAATATTTGATGTGTCATAGACAGACCACCTGTTTTTCGTGGGAAGCAAACATGACATTAGGTTTTATGTGGGTTAGGTTTTATGTGGGTTTAGTAAGAGACTACAGTGAGTGGAGGGTGTGACGTCACACTCCACTCAGCTGTGGAGTCTGTGGTGACGTCACATGTTCTCCAGGTGTGTAGTCCAAGTTATTAACAGGTTTTACTCACAAATGAATCAGCTGTTCGTTAACAGAAGCAGTTGAAACACACATCAATAATTATCATTTATTATGAGGAACAACATGTGTGTGATTCATGTCACATGACAAACAAGATACCATTTGCTGTGTCTGACTGACTTGTCTTTATATTCCTAACCAGACCCACATGTTGTTGTTGTTGTTGTTGTGTGTTTTTCGTCAGGTACCAGTGGAGGTCTACAGACTGGGGGGAGTGTGTGGTGTGGTCTTTACTGAGTCAGCAGGACCGGCGTCAGGCTAACATTAGTATTCTGTGTGGGGGTGGAGTCCAGACCAGGAAGACCTACTGCGTCCATATCCTTGACGAGTCTGCGCCGCATCACAGGAAGGAGGGTAAGGACATAAGCCCCGCCCACATTACTGCATCACGGGAAATATATATATATATATATATATATATATATATATATATATATATATATATATATATAATATAAAATAATATAATAACCCATGAGGGTTAAATATAAAGGTCTCCACTAGTAAAATAGAAATGATGTGGCCCTATAAATACTTTTTTTGTGGAAGTCCTCATGAAGGGAAACGGGTGTAAAATGTATGTATTTTTCAAAGGTTTGAAGATGTCTTTAAGCCTTGTGTGGTCCTTCGGGTCAAAGAGACCCGGTGGCTCACAAATGTACCTTTTTATACGTACTGTAGGATGCCATTGCTTACTACTGAAAACAGTAATATATCCTTGGGGGGTGGGGTGATGAGTCTATGGAACTGAACTTTAGAATCTGGGTTTTTAAGACCCGATTGTAGGACACAGCCAGTGTGCCTTTTACGAAGGACCGCACAAGGGTTAATAAAATAAAAGTACGTATTTATTTTTATGTGTTTTAAATGATTTATGTATTTTATTTATTTTTTCATATATATATATATATATATATATAATTATTATTATTTCTTTTATTTATTAAATGATTATTTTTTTATTTATATTTTAATATATATATATATATATATATATATATATATATATTTTATGACTTTAATTTTAATTACATTTATTTTATCATTACTATTTTTTTATGTAATTTTTAAAACAACTACTTACACTCACTACCCAATTGCTACTTGATTACACACCTGGTCCTCATAAGACATGGAAACGTACGTGTGTGTGTGTGTGTGTGTGTGTGTGTGTTTAAATAGTTCTGCTCATTACTCATTAGAATCTAATATTCACGCTGGAGCTTATAGCAGTAATAATAAAAATTAACCAGAATACTTAATTAAAATGATACATAAATAAAATACTTGTTGTGGAGATGCTTATTTTTATTATTATAGTTTTTTTTCTTACTGTGATTTATTTTATCAGAATAAACCTTGAGTCTACATTTTAGTAGAGTCAGTGTGAGTTCATGCAGACGTGGTTACCGTGGTGATGCTGATCCGCTGCTGATACGACTGTTTTTAGTTCAAATTAATGATGTTTTTACCTCGGAGCCATTGGGAGAAAAAAAATATGCAAATGTGGCGACAGCGGATTATAATCAGCTGACAACAGAAAGTTTGGCAATTTTCTACATTCATAAATATCCTGGGATTGAACTCATGACGACTAATAGAACCGTCCCTCTAACGTCCAACAGTTGATGGTAGCCACTTTAAGCTAGCCTGGCCCCGCCCATCCTAGTTTGACGCCACTAGTCTGTCCAGGCAGGGTACCTACAGGAGAAAACGGGAACTCCACTGTCTTTCCCGGGAGCGTTCAAGGCGGTGACGAACTGCGAGTGGAACCCTAGGATTGTAAACGGGGTCTCTGCACATTTCTGACAAACGAATATAATGCTTTTTAAAACCATTGTAAGAGCTTTGAGTATAAAAAATAAGACCACTACCGCGGAACAAATACGTACGGTAAAAAAACAAACACACTCTAGATTAAAGGAGTTATTCTGTGGTTATTTAATTAATATTGTTGTTCTTCGTTGTTATTGAGTACATTGTGGTTTGGTTCTATTTTTAGAAAAAGAGGAGAACATTCTGAGCGCTGCCCTAATCCTGCCCCCCCGGCCGTTCCAATCCAGCATCTACCTTTTTTGTTATTGACCCGGTGACCCCTGACCTCTTGTTTCATTAACGGGTAGCCTGAATGTAGCCTTCAGGTCACTATAGTTATGGGGAGACTTCTGTGTCTCCAATGTCCATCTTGTTTTGGGAGATCCCAGCCCCTCCCACTCCAGATGGGACATATAATCCCTGCAGGGAGTCCCCGGTCAGCTGATCTGGCAGCGCTCCAGAAGGAGGTGCCAAAGGGCCTCCCTGTTCCGTCAGCACCTCAGCTGGCAGCGCTTCTACTGTCCTCAGCTGATCTGGAAGAGTAACCCCCCCCACCCCCACCCCCCACTGCATGTGCTCAGAGCTGCTGCCGTTAGTGATCCCGGTGTTTTTGTCATTAGTCATTTCCTCCACAGCCGTAGGGAAGGCCTGGGGTGGAGCCAAACTGGTCAGTCCATAGATTTACATCACAGTTCAACTCCAGTTTCTACATTTAAAGGAGTCATTCCATGGTTATTTCATTAATATTGTTGTTGTTCATTATTATTTAATACATTGTGTGTTGGTTCTATCTAAAAAAACATCCAGGTTGTTTTGTTTCCGGCTGTTTTTGGACGGTAGAAACATCAGTTTACCGCTACTTCTTCATACTTGTCCATGATTAGGTGATGAGGCGTCTGTGATTGGCTCAGAACGCGTGAAGGAACACTCCCCCCTCCCCTCTGGCTCTGTGTGTGTTTACCATTCCAGAGTAACATCCAACTAGGTTTGGTGACATTGTTTTGAAAATGTGCAGGAAAAAAACTACTAACTTATTTCCACAGAGACACATGAACCAGTTTGATCCGCCAGTTTTTTAAAGTTTGTTCAACAGCTACTGTTGCACCGTCTTCTCTTGTAGATGCTAATGCTAATGCTACTTCAGATTCGCTGCAATGGGGACGGGCTTAACACCACATGGGTGACACCAATCTCCTTGTGACGTGTAGTGGACAGACTTTTCTGTCGCTCGTTTCTCTCTGTTGTTTTCTATGAATGATGGTAAATCCATCCAGTGGAGGGGACACACCACGCAGACAGTGGAGGGGACACACCACGCAGACAGTGGAGGGGACACACCACTCAGGCAGTGGAGGGGACACACCACGTAGACAGTGGATGGGACACACCACGCAGACAGTGGAGAGGACACACCACGCAGACAGTGGAGGGGACACACCACGCAGACAGTGGAGGGGACACACCACGCAGACAGTGGAGAGGACACACCACGCAGACAGTGGAGGGGACACACCACGCAGGCAGTGGAGGGGACACACCACGCAGGCAGTGGAGGGGACACACCACGTAGACAGTGGAGGGGACACACCACGCAGACAGTGGAGGGGACACACCACGCAGGCAGTGGAGGGGACACACCACGTAGACAGTGGATGGGACACACCACGCAGACAGTGGATGGGACACACCACACAGACAGTGGAGGGGACACACCACGTAGACAGTGGAGGGGACACACCACGCAGACAGTGGAGGGGGCACACCACGCAGACAGTGGAGGGGACACACCACACAGACAGTGGAGGGGACACACCACGCAGCATGTGTTGGTAACTCTGGGTGACCCATCAGACACCTTTAATCCTGCGTTTCCACTAGTAATGACTCGACGCCACCTTTGTGCATTTGCACTACATGAAAATGGACTTGGAATCTGGTACCTGTACTTGTTTCTTTGGAACCTCGTACCAGTATTAGTTTTTTTTTTTGGAACCTGGTACGGGTACTAGCTTTTTTAGAATCTGGTACCAGTACTAGTGTTTTTTTGTATCACTTGACTCAGGTTCCCAGAGGTACTAAAAGGTGACGTATAAACTCTGCAGACACTAATTGGTCAGACAGTTGTGTCTTTGACTCCGCCCCTTTACATAATACAGATGTGGAAGTTGATAATAAATGTATAGGTACATGAATCCACATGATGACATCCCATAATAGGCTGTGGTTGCTCCAGGACTTTCAGTCTATGGTGGCCGACGTAAAAATTCAGACAACATGGACGTAATGGGCCCCATTGCCATGACGACCAGGTACTGTAAGGTCAGTACTGTCGCTATGATGGCCAGGTATTGGAAAGTCTTACTGTTGCTATGACAACCAGGTACTGTAAAGCCAGTACTAATCCTGTAGTAGAAACCATCTCCAGGATTCAGAAGCAGAAGAGCTTTGTTGTTTTTCGTCATATCACGAGGACGTAACAAACATTTTGTCTTGTATAGTTTGTCCAAAAACAACCAGAACCTTCTGCAGCCGTCATTCGTTACTGAGTCAAACCGAGCCGAGCCGAGCCAGTCCCGGTGAAAAACACTCCATGAATAAGGAGAAGCGTCCTGCCTCAGTGTGAACAGCTGATCTAATTCCATATGAACCGTGGCGAGTGTTGGAGGCCTTCCTGTGATGACGCCACAAAGACACAATCCTCAAAGCTTCTCTAAACCACGGCGGCAGATGAAATCTGTCCATGGAAATCACAAACACAGGAAGAGAAAAGCTCCTGCCTCGGATAAATCCAAAACTCACCATGAACAGATTGAACAAAAGCTGCAGGAAAAACAGGAGATTTGTCACAACAGAAGGTCTGAGTCAGAAGGTCCTGGTGGAGAAGCTAGACCCACTTAGACCACACACCCCAGTTAGACCACACACCCCAGTTAGACCACACATCCCAGTTAGACCACACACCCCACTTAGACCACACACCTCACTTAGACCACACATCCCAGTTAGACCACACACCCCACTTAGACCACACACCCCACTTAGACCACACACCCCACTTAGACCACACACCCCACTTAGACCACACACCCCACTTAGACCACACACCCCAGTTAGACCACACATCCCAGTTAGACCACACACCCCAGTTAGACCACACATCCCAGTTAGACCACACATCCCACTTAGACCACACACCCCAGTTAGACCACACATCCCAGTTAGACCACACACCCCAGTTAGACCACACACCCCAGTTAGACCACACACCCCACTTAGACCACACACCCCACTTAGACCACACATCCCAGTTAGACCACACATCCCACTTAGAGCACACATCCCAGTTAGACCACACATCCCACTTAGACCACACACCCCACTTAGACCACACACCCCAGTTAGACCACACCCCCCACTTAGACCACACCCCCCACTTAGACCACACCCCCCACTTAGACCACACCCCCCACTTAGACCACACCCCCCACTTAGACCACACCCCCCACTTAGACCACACCCCCCACTTAGACCACACCCCCCACTTAGACCACACACCCCAGTTAGACCACACATCCCAGTTAGACCACACACCCCAGTTAGACCACACATCCCACTTAGACCACACATCCCACTTAGACCACACACCCCACTTAGACCACACACCCCACTTAGACCACACACCCCACTTAGACCACACACCCCAGTTAGACCACACACCCCACTTAGACCACACCCCCCACTTAGACCACACACCCCAGTTAGACCACACATCCCAGTTAGACCACACACCCCAGTTAGACCACACATCCCAGTTAGACCACACATCCCACTTAGACCACACACCCCACTTAGACCACACACCCCACTTAGACCACACACCTCACTTAGACCACACACCCCACTTAGACCACACATCCCACTTAGACCACACACCCCAGTTAGACCACACACCCCAGTTAGACCACACATCCCAGTTAGACCACACACCCCACTTAGACCACACACCCCACTTAGACCACACACCCCACTTAGATACACACCCCACTTAGACCACACACCCCACTTAGACCACACACCCCACTTAGACCACACACCCCACTTAGACCACACATCCCACTTAGACCACACACCCCAGTTAGACCACACATCCCAGTTAGACCACACACCCCAGTTAGACCACACACCCCACTTAGACCACACACCCCAGTTAGACCACACATCCCAGTTAGACCACACACCCCAGTTAGACCACACACCCCAGTTAGACCACACACCCCACTTAGACCACACACCCCACTTAGACCACACACCCCAGTTAGACCACACACCCCACTTAGACCACACACCCCACTTAGACCACACACCCCACTTAGACCACACATCCCACTTAGACCACACACCCCAGTTAGACCACACACCCCAGTTAGACCACACACCCCAGTTAGACCACACATCCCAGTTAGACCACACACCCCAGTTAGACCACACACCCCAGTTAGACCACACACCCCAGTTAGACCACACACCCCACTTAGACCACACACCCCACTTAGACCACACATCCCAGTTAGACCACACATCCCACTTAGAGCACACATCCCAGTTAGACCACACATCCCACTTAGAGCACACACCCCAGTTAGACCACACATCCCAGTTAGACCACACACCCCAGTTAGACCACACACCCCACTTAGAGCACACATCCCAGTTAGACCACACACCCCACTTAGACCACACATCCCAGTTAGACCACACATCCCACTTAGACCACACACCCCACTTATACCACACACCCCAGTTAGACCAGTACAGCAGAGAAGCTGTCTTGTCCTCCTGACACCCAGGAAGGTAAAGCTTTGGCTTTTTACTCCACCCAGGAATTCCCGAGCCATTGGTCTTCCCTAGATTCTCCCACCAGGCTCATGAACCCCTCCCACCAGGCCCCTTAGCCCCTCCCACTAGGCTCCTTAGCTCCTCCCATCAGGCTCTTTAGCCCCTCCCACCAGGCTCCTTAGCCCCGCCCACCAGGCTCAGACAGATTTCTGGCAGAAACCCTGGGTTATTTTTAGATTCTGCTCAGACACGTATCATCCGTTCAGTTTATTGGAGGCTGTGATTGAACCAGTAAATCACTGGGAATCTTTTGTTAGGGAGTGTAAAAACCAAAAACGGACACTTCAGAGACAGCAGGCATGTTTTCTATCTTTGTGTTTTCCAGGCAGATGGAGTTTGCTTGTGTCACAGGCTGTTTTTTATTTTTATTTTTGCTTTAAAGGCAGATTTTTTTTATTTTCCGCCGTCGCCAAATGTTTCCTCATGAGGGGTTTGTGTTGTGTTGTTTTTCTGTGTAAAGTCTTGACCTTAGTTTGTTAACTGCCTTTTTCTTCTGGTTTGGTGCCGTGGAAATAAAACCAGATTGATCTGAAATCAATTAAAACAAGGGTCTCAAACATGCGGTCCGGGGGTCAAATGCGGCCAGCCAAAGGTTCCAATGCGGCCCCTGGGAAGAATTTTCAAAAGTCAATAATTCCACAGTGAAGGCTGTGGAAGTGAATTTAGTTCAGGTTCCACATACACACCACATACAGATATATAAAATGCAGTAAAACTAGAGTAAAATGCAGTAAAAATACACTAAAATGCAGTAAAGTCAATGTCCAACCATGTACTGGTTCAAACCTGTTCATTGAACCAGATAATTTTGATAAGCACAATGTCTCATGTCTCTTTTTATGTCATAATTTTGACATTTTATATAATACCTCATAATTGACCTCACAATGCACCTAATATATGAATTATTTCTGGTTGTGCTTAGTAGGAATTTTTTATCTCACCATTTTGACTTTGCTTCATGTGCCTTACAGTCCACTTCACCGTATATATGAAAAAACCTCATTCATTGACAGTGTGCCTTATAGTACAGAAAATAAGTACATATTTGATCAAATAAAATAAAATATGTATATATAATTACATATATTTAGTAATACACTTAATAATGTATGTGGAAAGAAATTGAGTTTCAATAAAATAACATTTCAGTAAAAATATAGATCAGTTCAATAAATATTTTATATTTATCAATATATGATCATATCATATATTACAGTATATTGATAATATATTCCCTACTTTTCCATATATAAGAATATATTTTTGAATATAAAATCACCATATTTTTCAGTATATTTCCATATGTTTCAGTTTTCTAAACTTATGTCTCCAGCTCGTGGTTGTGGTCGGATGGAAAAGTGTTTGTCAAACTCTGGGAATGTTTGTGTTTTTCCTCAGGACAGTTATGTAACGTTCAATTTATCAGTGTTTAAATAAGCACCTGATTTTACAAAGCAGATCAAACAGCGTGTAAACTGCACTTGGTAGGAGGATGAAATGCACAATGGACTTTTAGTCAGTTTCTTTTTGGGGGGTTCTCATTTAAATGGAAATTTAGGGCAGGATGATGTGCAGAGGTGCATCAAAATGGAATATTAGAGTGAATAAATGCCTGTGTTGTGAACAAAGCCTCTTTCATTCTGTGGGAAACTAATGTCAGAGTCTATTACAGTTGACTGAGCATTCTGGGAAATCTACACATAATGGCAACGTTGAACCACTTACACTGTTTCTGACTTTAATAAAGCTGTGTTGACTTCCTGTTGACTTCTTATTGAATTCCTGTTGAATTCCTATTGACACCATATTGAATTCCTGTTGAATTCCTATTCCCTCGACCATCCACCACAAATGTGTGTGTCGTCAATGTGAAATATGTGTGTTATCAATGACAAATATATGCAACATTCACGACAAATATGTAAATATAGGTCCCCACTAGTAAAATATAAGTCTGGTTAAAGTATGTAAATGTATGCAAATGATGTGGCTCTATTAACAGCTTTACTTTTTTTTTAAGTCCCCATAAAGCGTGAGGGCAAGAGGTGAAAAACGAAACATGTATATTTCCAAGGTCTGAAGATGTTTTCTTCTGTTCTTGTTTTTTTTTTTTTTTTTACATTTGTTTACACAAACTTTATCAACAAAGGATGATTACAAACTTGGTCCCCATGAGACATGGAAATCTGTGTGTGTGTTTCATGGGGACCTAATCCAGGCTGATCCTCTGCTTGTTCTTCTGTTTGTTCAGTTTCCAGACCTGTGGACGCCAGGTTGTGTGCTGCCGCCGCGGAAGCCCCGCCCACCTCTGTCCAGGGCTGCTCCATTCCCTGCCCGCATCACTGTCTGCTGTCTGATTGGACAAACTGGGGACCATGTGTGCACGAAAACTGCACAGAACCACAGGGGAAGAAAGGTTTGTGTGTGTGTGTGTGTCCTGACAGTAGCACTAGCGTTTAGCGGTGTGCTAAAAGGGCAGCATGACCTGATCCCTGCTGTGAGTGAATGTGCACGAAAACCTCCTGAGGACTGAGTGAAGCATGTCCTGTTCTCACTGTTCTCAGGTCAGCGCTCACACTCTGTAAGGCCAACCCCACTCCTCTCACACACTCTGTAAACACGTCCCCACTCCTCTCACACACTCTGTAAACACGTCCCCACTCCTCTCACACACTCTGTAAACACGTCCCCACTCCTCTCACACACTCTGTAAACACGTCCCCACTCCTCTCACACACTCTGTAAACAAGTCCCCACTCCTCTCACACACTCTGTAAGGCCGACCCCACTCCTCTCACACACTCTGTAAACAAGTCCCCACTCCTCTCACACACTCTGTAAGGCCGACCCCACTCCTCTCACACACTCTGTAAACAAGTCCCCACTCCTCTCACACACTCTGTAAGGCTGACCCCACTCCTCTCACGCACTCTGTAAACACGTCCCCACTCCTCTCACACACTCTGTAAACACGTCCCCACTCCTCTGGTACCAGCTGATTTTTGATGGTGTTCATAAAAAGCAGTTTCAGCAGTGGTTGTGAAAGTGACTAAAATCACTAAGGGTATTTTTACGAGCAGTTCCTGGACTGACGGTGGAGTTTCTGCTTCTATTGAATTTGCACTTACTCTTTATGTTCTGTTACAACATGAGAATAAACTGTTGTGGATCTGGACCCAAAGGCCTCCAGAACCAACAGCCTCAGATACTGATCCAGATCCAGGAAGACTCTCAAATTCTTGTTCATTTTCAACATTCAGCCTGATTTGATCTGCAATGGGTCGGACCAGTAAAATGATGATAGTTATAACGTGATATGTCTGTTTGACACAAAGAAGTTACCTTTGAAGGTCACCTTTGACCTCCAGAGATCTCAAAAACTATTGGTCGTAGGTGATAACACCAATTATGAGAATTGTAGAAATCTTCATTCTGGATCATTTGGTACTAATCTGAAAGTTTTGTGTGAGTTATAACCAATACTGTTGTTTTGACCTTTTAGTTAATGGTGACCTTGACCTTTGACCTTTACTGAAATGGATTTTTGAATTGGATGCGCATTGGTTGTATGTATATGCCCATGTCATTTCATGGTGATATTCATTGAGTTATAGCATGATATGTCTCTGCGGACACACACACACACACGCACACACACACACACACACACACACACAAGGTGATGACAATCATCTCACTCAACCGATGTTGGGTGAGATTAAATAAAAAAATTTAAGTTGTCGTCATTTATAGACAAAGAAAAAACTGTGAAGAAAAGAATATGGAGTCATTTTTATTTTTCGTTATTATGCTCTTCACCGCAGCGGCCGCATTGGGATGTTTAGTGGCCTGCATTTGGCCCCCGGGCCACATGTTTGAGAGCCCTGCTTTACTGCATGTGCTCTCCCATAGATTGTGTTTTCTCAGCCTGTCATATTTCTGCAGAATGAATCGAACGTTAGTGATGCTAGTACTTGAAGGAGCTAGAGGGAGGTGTATCTAAGCAACAGTGCGTTGGATGGTTCTTGTTTCCCTGAAATAAACCGAGTACGACCAAGAAACCTTTCAATTATTAATATCCACGGGGGCATGCCCACACCAAATTGTTTTCTGTGGTTTGGATGTGAGTAGCAGTAAGTGCTCTGGGCGCTAGCGCCATCGATCCACTGGTGAAGAGCCGTGACGCTGAGATGCGGCTCCTGAACCTGGATGTAATTTGGAAGGGCTCCGTCCTGGGGTCAGGAAGTTCCACCTGTGGACGTGGAAAACTCCGCCCTCTTTGTCAAGGGTCAGAACACCGGTGAAATGAAAATGAAAAAGCTGCTGCTCAAGTGTCACAGACGTACGCCAGGAGACCAGCGGAGCCTCAAACGGCCTTTTATCTACCTGTCATCTACGTCTGTAAAATACTAGGCTGTCATCAGGGAATAGGAGAAGTCAATAGAGTCGAAAGAACAGATTAAAGCAGGAGGCCGACAATCAGCTGTTTTATATAAACACAATCAACTTTATATTTAAGACATAAAAACTTCTAATAATCTACTGTATATATATATATAGTACAGTAGTTGTAATAGTATATTCTATAGTTGTAATAGTATACTTATGACTTTTTGTATTATGATTTTGACTTCATGCACCTTATAGTCCAGCGTTGCCGTATATTTCGGAAAATACTGTAAAAAAAAAAGAAAAAGAATGAAATGAATAAATAAAACGGCGTCAGTTGTAGATTAATCTCCAGTCAAAGTTAAACCAAATATTTTCAAATGTGGCCAACGGGTTACAACTCAACTCCAGTGAGAATATTTACTCTACAGTATATTGTGCTTTAGGCATTAGCGCTCCGTTAAGTCTAGCATGACAGCTAAAGACTACACATGTTGGCAGTGTTCTTTCCAGCTTTTCCCTGGAGCCGCAGTAGTGTGAAAGTTTCTCTTTTTCCTGTGAAATGGAAACACAGCAGGTGTAAAATCAGTGGATGTGGCACAGAAACACAAGGTCCCTGAGGTCCCCACCAGAGCTTTGCTAACCCTCTGCAGCACTACATCATCCTGGTATTCTGCACATCTATGGCTTTCTGCATGAATGAGTACGCTAGCATATTTATAACAGTTCACAGCTGCTCTGCTCCTACAGCATACGCTCACACAAGACAAGGACGGGCTATTTACACTCCTTTATTCATCTGTTCTCAACAATACTACAGTCAGATGGTCAAACATGAGGCCCGGGGGCCAAATGTGGCCCTCCAATGGTAATCTATAGTTGTAATAGTATATTCTATAGTTGTAATAGTGTTTGTAGGGGACATCATTTGCATACATTTTCATACTTCACACACATTTCACATACATTTATGTTAAAACCTTGTGGGGACCTGAATATTGGTCAGAGATCCCCATGATGTCATTGTGTACAAATGTCAATGTCCCCATAAATACAGTAATACAAGCACACACACAATACTATATAATATGTGGTTGTGATTGTTCGTCGTATCCAGTTTCATGTAAAACAAGTCAGTGCAGTTTTAGATCAAACTGGGCTGAACGTGTCCCCTGACAGAAAATAAATGTTTAAACTCCTGCATTAAAGGTGTCATACCAACACCTGCTGTGTGGTGTGTCCCCTCCACTGGATGGATTTACCATCACTCATAGAAAACAACAGAGAAACCAGACAGTCAGAAAAAGTCTGTCCATAGTACATCATGTGGACATGGGTGTCCCCACCTGGGGTTCAAGGGGCACTTCAGTATTTTTCACATGAATGTGTTTGTCATCATTGTCTTTACTCTGGTGCACCCACACTGACTTACCCCCGACACTGTCCTGTGAGCACAGGATAAGTATTACCTGTGGACCACTGGGAACTCAGAATAAATCCAGAGAATGTGTGAGTTCTTCGACTCGTGTAAATGTTCTGCACTAATATAGTTCTGTTCCACCTTCATGGTTCAAAGCTCTTTACATTAGCCTCACATTCACCCATTCACACACCAGTAGGTTTCTAAGGTTCTGTCAGTCCTACTGGGAGACTAACAGAGGGTTCAGTGTCTTTGCCCGAGGGCACTTGGACATGTGGACAGCCAGAGCCGGGATGCGAACTGCCAACCTCTCTGTCATTGGGCGACCCACTCTACCAACTGAATGTGCCATGTCTGTGATTTACTCAGTGAATTCCACTGCAAATTACAGACTACGTCATCCTAAAAATGACTCCGATTGGTTGTAGTACCGTCCTATTGCATACAGAGGGATTTGAAAGACAACCTTTTAGCCCCGCCTCCCCTGACTATGAAGCACCACTAGACCCATACATGGAATGAATAGTGTTAACGCTGCTAGGCTACACAACTAACACACAATGTATTCAATAACGATGGAGAACACAGCAATATTAATGAGGTAACCATGGAATGACACCTTTAAACATTAGAATAGATTGTTTCATACAATTATAATTCTCTAATTAAACTTTTAAACTTGTATGAGTCAAATGCAGCAGCAGCAGCAGCAGTTTTCCATCAGTGCGCAGTGTGAGCTCATCAACATAATGTGCTATGTTTGACCATGAATGAGCTTGACCGCTGGATGACATGTGATTAACTGTTCTGAGCTGGTGTTCACTTTCACTGGAATAATATCACACAGGAAATGAGTAAATGTTTAATTACAGTACTGCTGAGATTTACAGGCACTATTGTCCTGAAAGACGTCCCACTGTGACCGTGGGCAGCTTTTACCGACAGTTAACAGTTAACCATAGAACAGTTAGTTACAGTCATGTGGTTAAAAACTTCACTGTTTAATTTGAACCTGTTGATTTTCTATTTTTAGTTGATATAGAATAGACTTTATTGTCATTTGTTCATGTTCAACAAGGTTAACACAGGTAAATTGGGATGTTTTTTTGTGTGTCCCTGAGTCAGTTAACTTTTTAAAAGAGTAAACTATACACTAATGTAGAGCTGGGCAAAAAATCGATTTAGATTTAAAATTGAGTTTTATGACAAAAATCGATTCATATTTTAGGAAAATCGTGCAATCCGATTCCCCTCCACACGTACTTTTTTTCCTCGCAAAAAGAAAACCATGAACCAGGCTGCTTTCCGTAGTTGCACATCTGAAGCGAAAACATCCAATGGGGGGGGGGGGGGGGGGGGCAGTACTGTTAGAAAAGGCAGAGACTAGCGCTGCCAGCACTTCTTCAAAATGTTCAACAAACACTGACTGAAAGACTGAAAGCTTTTCTCACACACCTTATCAGAGTCCTGCACGGTTCTGATTTTGACATACCGCAACTGCCCGTACCCGTCATGTTTAAACTCCGACCCGTTTTCCGACGAAAAAAAAAAAATCCGCACCCGAACGACCCGCTATAAATGAACCGAACCGAACCCGTATCTGACACAGCACAACATTTTTCACCCGTTTTGTGAAAATTTGCGGTTCACCCACGGGTACCCAAACCCATGCAGGACTTTGCATCTTATGATAAACATGGAGCACGATGTGGAGCGATAACAGACACAATAACATCATATATCCAAAATATTGGTAACATGTTCAGGTTTATTGAAGTAGTTTGATTGATAATAAGGTTTTGTTTTATTTTGTCCTTACAAAGTAAAAATGTTACTAGTTTTATTTTTATCTTACTTTTGCACTACTACGTTTTTTACAATGTTTTTCATATAATATGAGTATTAATGTATATTGTTTTAGTTGTTAAAATATTTTAAGCTTTCTTTTTTCCAACAAAATGTATTTTTTGCACTATTTTTTTGCACAGTTTTTCTTGTAACAGTGGTGGATATGTCTGGACTTACTACAGTTCATGTAGGAAAAGTCTCAGGTTGCAGTTGCACCTTTTGCACAACTGATTTATTATTTACACTTATTTGTAGAAGTATTTTTGTTTTACATGTTATTTAAAGAAGACGAAAGAAACCACATTTCTAGTGTTTTCATTTTCATTTAGCCCACCTGGGAAAAAATCGTATCGTGAATCGAGTTTTTTGGGAAAAAATCTGAGATTTTTTTAAAAGAGAAAATCGCCCAGCCCTACACTAATGAATAACATGAATAAACTATACATTAAAAACATAAATAAACTGCACCTTATAAACTAGATCACTCCCAGAGCACCAGTCTGCCACGGTTTGGATCTGGATGTTCCTAACTTATTTATAAACTAGTGTTCTGTGTTCACTAACAATTTATTTTATGTGTCATTAACAATCCCTTAGAGCAGTTCAACAATTCCCAGAAATCCTGGGTCCTGTTTTTCACATATGTTCATTTCAATATTCGACCACGTATGACGTCACTCTGACGTTATGTGATGTCGCACAACGACCAAATGTCACATGTTAGATCTAATGTTAAATATGAAGCACAAGGTATTGTCTGATTTAACTAAATATGTCAATAATCCTGTTGCCATGACAACCCTCATCCTTTGACCATCACATATTGGGCGTGGCTGTGATGAGTTTGAAACGATGCAGTCGTTTTCAGATAAATAAGATTCAGATTTAAGATCAGAATAAACCAGTGACTTTATTCTGAATTCAGTTTAATAGTGAATTATTATTATTATTATTATTATTATTATTATTATTATTATTATTATTATTATTATTATTATTATTATTATTATTATAAGAGGAATTAACCTTTATCCTGGATTAAACAGGAATAAAAAGTCCTCTGTAAAAAAGTCCCAGAATGCACTGCAACTGGCATTTGTCAGTTTTTTTTTTTAAATTTCCACACAGTGATCATGAGCAGGTTGATAAATAGTGTTGAACAACGTCATAAAAGCGCATCGAGTCTATGACATGTACAGTAGATGCTGTCGCACCTCAGCAGGAAAAGCCCAATTTAGCAGCAGCGGAGACAGAAGCAGCAGCAACAGCGAAAACACGCTGAGGCTGCGTAACGGGAGGGACAGGTGTCACTGCCGAAGTCTTTCCAACTCCTGTAACTTGACCCCAATCAGTCACATTTCACTAGTTTTAAACACTTTCTCTTTTTGCTGCTGTTTCACTCATTATTTCCCTCTTCTAGCACTTCCTGTTTTGTCATTTTTGTGCCTATTAGAGCAGTTACACTGTAAAAAAAAACTGAAATATTCTCTGCTCATGTAGGTTTTAATTCATGTATTAAACTAAAAAACTGTGGTACAGCCACGTCTGGTTTAGGTCTGAACTGTGTTTAAGCGCAGAGAGAGAGAGCGAGAGCAGAGAGAGAGGGAGAGAGAGAGAGAGGGAGAGAGAGCAGAGAGAGAGAGAAAGAAAGGGAGGAGAGAAAGAGAGAGAGAGGAGAGAAAGAAGGAGAGAGGAGAGAGAGAGAGAGAGAGAGAGAGGGGAGAGAAAGAAAGAGAGAGAGAGAGGGAGAGAGAGAGGTGAGAGAAAGAAAGAGGGAGAGAGAGGAGAGAGAGAGAGAGAAAGAGAGAGAGGAGAGAAAGAAAGATAGAGAGAGAAAGAGGGGAGACAGAGGGGGGGGGGAGAGGTAGGGAGGGGAGAGGGGGGGAGAAAGAGAGGGAGACAGAAAGAGCGAGAGAGAGAGGGGAGAGGAAGAGAGAGAGAGAAAGAGGGACAGACAGAATAACATGTGACTTATCGACTCAAACAGATAAAATACCAACTGGTCCAACAGTGTTTTTTTTTTTTTATCTTTTATTTTAATCGTCAGGTTTCAGGCTGAGGACTCGGGCAGTGGTGTGGGTGTCCAGTGGGGGCCCAGATGGCTGCCCCCACCTGCTGGAGTCCATCCCCTGTGAAGACCCCACCTGTTACCAGTGGAGGGCGGAGGAGGGGGCGTGTCTTCCAGCCCAAAGCCCCTGTGGCCCAGGACGAGCCCTGCAGAACCTCACCTGTGTGGACACTGAAGGTACCACCATTTAACCATTCACCTCCATTCATTCACCTCCATTCATTCACCCAAAAATGTTGATATAAAACATACTGGGATTTTTTTTTTTTTTTTATCTTACTGAGGTTTTTTTGTGTCTTGATTTAAAATAACTTCAGGTCCGTTTAATTTTCTTTCCAACACAAAATCATCAAAATGGTCAAAAAATGTTATTTTTTTTGCACTGGAAAATGAGTAGGAAAAAGTCAAAGTTATAAACTTCCTTTTTACAAACTAATCCAATTCTCTGCTTTAACACAAAACATCCATAACTATTTATATACATAGTTTTATCATCTGATTTATATTATTACTTCTGTCTGTCTGTCTGTCTGTCTGTCTGTCTGTCTGTCAGTTAATAAGATAACTCAAAAAGTTATGGATGGATCGTGATGAAATCACTTTGATCACTTTGAAATTTTTTCTCCATTTACCGCAATGTAAAATTTCAAACTGATCCAGGATCTCTTCCGGATCATCACCAAAATCTAATCATTTCTTCCTTATGACACTAACAACACATTAAGATCCACCCATAAATTTTTTAGTTACCTTGCTAACTAACAGACAGAAAAACTCTGGAAAAAACATGTGTGTTTGTCTGTGTGTGTGTGTGTGTGTGTCTGTTTTGTTGTGATTTTCCTCCACAGCAGATTTTAGGACAAATTAGTAGCAGAACATTTACCTGAAATAATGTCTTGGCAGTTAAAGGGTTAAATTAGATCAATAAATAAACAGGGACAAGTGAAGACTGGGGTGTTTTGAGGTGTGTGTGTGTGTCTGTGCACAGACACACACACACACACCTGGATGTGTGAAGCACATGTAGTCTAACAATTACACTACCTTGGTACATTTGCTAAAAATAATTACAACACTGAGGCTACATGCTAACAGATACTAATACTAGTTAAAAAAACACAGTTAAGCTCAGAGTCTGCTTTGACAAAGTGCCGTTAAAGTGTGGATGTGTTCAGATGCTAATGCTATTTAGCCGTGGGCTACACTGTTGACTACCTTACAAACTTCTACTATTAATTAACTATATTTTAAAAAGTACAGAAACAGTCCAGACCAGATGCACCTGTTCTGTAGCGTGTTTCCAAGTAATTTAGGTTACGTGATCGGCTTTTTGATCGGCATATTTTTCCGATCAATTGGTACAACACTAATTATTATTATTATTAGTGGTAAAGCTTTGGCAGTTTTTAGCCTGGGGCTGCAGACACATGTTGAAAACACATAATTAGACTGTGTGTGTGTGTGTGTTTAATGTGTTCGAGGCGTCAGTGCAGCAGACATAATGTTATCTGTAGTTTTTATTATTCTGAGGCTCAGACTCTCAGGTAGAATGCGATCCTTTGTTTTCACACATGTCAACACGTGGCAGTAAAATCAGCTTTAACTCAGGATGAATTATTCATCAGTCAGTTTATGGAAACTGGAAAAAAAAAAAACATGCGGCTGATTATAAGTCAGAATCATCACTTCCTACAAGGCATTAATTGCTCATCTCCATAGATTATAAACCTAATTACAGCAGGTTTATGTGCTTGTGTTTTATTATTCTGTCACAATAGATCATGTCTGAGTTTATCAGGAAGGAAGTGGCGTCAAAATATATTTAACCTTTTCACACTTTAATGTCCCAAACATCACAATATTTTAATCACACTATATATATATATATATATATATATATATATATATATGTGTGTGTGTGTGTGTGTGTATGTGTGTATATGTATATATATGTATGTGTGTATATATATATATATATATATATATATATATATATATATATATATATATATATATATATATATATAAATGTATGTGTGTGTATAATTTTAATTACACTAAGTACATTATTTTAAATACACTATATATAATTTATTTGAATAACACTACACTACATACACTCAGATCATTCATTTTTCTGAACTTCAGTGGATTTTGGATCATTTTAGTAAATTTTTTAATAATGTTTTCTGTATTTTTAAGGTATTTTACTCAAGTATAGTAATACTTTATTCTATTTTTAGTGAATGTTATTTTATTGTTAAATCATTTTAGTATATTTGTGACCAAATTTACGGCAGTGTGGTGGGTGGGGGTGGTGGGTGGGTGGGGGGGCAGGTGTCTAAATATACATGTGTTTTTCAGTCTCCATCTTTTCTGTTCAATAACCAGTGAAAGTCAGTGTTTTAGTCCAAACTGCAGGTGTTTCCTTCACAAACACAACATTCTTTTATCTTTTATCTTGGACTCCTCAGCGGTGGAAGAACAGCTGCAGTTTTCCTTCACACACACAGTTTGTATTTGAGGGTTTTGAAGCTAACTCTCAGCTGTGGATGCTAAAGGGTTAAACACCAGGAGAGTCTAATGAGTTTCGACAGGAAGGACGAGGATGCCAGCTCTGGCGAGTTTTGGGAAAAAAGGCTTAGGAGCTAATCTGAGCTGGATTTATTGTTAGTGAATGTTGACAAGTGGTTGACTGTTGCTTCTTTAATTAGCTTATCGGACTTGGAAAAACACACGGCGTTAGCTTCACACACAGTCACAACTGTGTCAGGGCCAAGTTTTTACTGCAACAAGCTGCAAAATAAATAAGTCGAACTATTTCCTTCATGTAAACACGACGGCAGTGGTTTTAATTCTGAATTATTTTATTCAACAAAGAAAATGCTTTGAATGTTTTCAGTTTTGTCTTTTTATTTAATCTCACCCAACATTGGTGGAGTGAGATTATTGTAATCACTTTATGTGTGTGTGTGTGTTTGTATTGATATCTTTATGGGGACATTGATATGTTTACACAGTCACATCATGAGGACCAAAATTTAGGTCCCCACGAGGGTTAAATATAAATAAAATAGTAAAATAGCATGAGGGAAACGGGTGCAATTTGAAACAAGTATTTTTTAAAGGTTTGAAGATACGTTTATTTTTATTTTCCTGTATTTTTAAAATTATTTATTTCTTTATTTAGTATTTATTTATTTATCATGTTTTAATGTATTATTATTATTATACTTTATTTAATTTCATTAATTAATTTATGGTTGAATTATTTTTATTTATTAAATTTTTATTTTTTTATTTTTAATTTAGTTTTCAAATTTTTCGTAGTATTTTTATTTTAGCAGTAGCAGTACTAGTAGTAGTAGTAGTACTAGCACTACTAGTAGTACTAGCAGTAGTAGTAATACTAGCAGTAGTAGTAGTACTAGCAGTAGCAGTACTAGTAGTAGTAGCAGCAGTAGCAGTACTAGCAGTAGTAGCAGTAGTAGTAGTACTAGCAGTAGTAGCAGTAGTAGTAGTAGTAGCAGTACTAGCAGGAGTAGTAGTACTAGCAGCAACAGTAGTAGTAGTAGTACTAGCAGTAGTAGTGGTAGTACTAGCAGTAGTAGCAGTAGTAGTAGTAGTAGTAGCAGTACTATTACTAGCAGTAGTAGCAGTAGTAGTACTAGCAGTAGCAGTAGTAGTAGTACTAGCAGTAGTAGCAGCAGTAGTAGTACTAGCAGTAGTAGTAGTACTAGCAGTAGTAGTAGTAGTACTAGCAGTAGTAGTGGTAGTACTAGCAGTAGTAGCAGATGTAGTAGTAGTAGTAGCAGTACTAGTACTAGCAGTAGTAGCAGTAGTAGTACTAGCAGTACTAGCAGTAGCAGTAGTAGTAGTACTAGCAGTAGTAGCAGCAGTAGTAGTACTAGCAGTAGTAGTAGTATAATAAATGAATCATTGTGTCTGTAGTGAATCAAACTCAGTCACTTTCAGTTTGAATCGTTCACTTCTTCACTTTCACAGGTTGACAGTTTCTATCGGCATCTTATATTTTCTGGTGTTTTCAGCTTTGGGGCAGATCAGTGTGTGTGTGTGTGTGTGGGGGGGGGGGGGGGGGGGGGGGGGGGTTCACTGCTGTGGCAGGACGGTGGAGACAAAGACAGTAGTTTTCAATCATTTTCTTTCTAAAAGTTCAGACGAGGTTTGACGACAGGGAAGGAGCGGCAGGAGGTGATGGAGACGTGACTTCCAGTATCTGCAGCGATGAGGCCAGAGCTGTCAATCATCTGATGTGTTGTCGTAAACACAGCAGAAAACCCACCTTCCAGACAGACCCATCCAAAACATCTTTCAACTGCAGATTTATTTTATGGCCGTGGAAACGTCCAGGTTTGATTTAAACAGACATTTACATCAGGGATCGTCCCATGTACGGAGGTAACCCCCAAAACCTACTGTTGCAAATCCGCAACATACCAACTAAACTCTATGAGCTTCAGTAACTTTCATTATCTGCACTGAATTCAACATTTACTTTTCTTAAATCTATCACATGGTTGTTTTTAGATTCATTTGGATTAATCCTGATTAAAATGTTCACATTTCCCAAAAAACACAAAAAAGTGACGAAAACTACCAAACAATAAACAACTAACATTTTCTTTCTAACACCTTTTCAGTTAATTCCAACAAAAACGTCTTTTATTAATTTTCTTAAAGTGTTTTTTAGAGTGTTATTTTTTCCAGTGTAGTATGAAAGTGATGCTGCTTTAACTTAATTAATTAATTAATTTGGTTTAAACTCATCAGTTCCAGTCGTTTTTTATTTTTCATTTATTAGTTTATTTAATGTTTCTATTCATTTATTTTATTTTTATTTATTTTATTTGTATTTTTTATTTATTCATTAAATAATTGTATAATCACTTTTTATTTTTAAATTTTTATTCAATTATTTGATTTTTATTAATTATTTATTTTTATTCATTTATTTTATTTGTATTTATTTTCTATTTATTTTTTAATGAACAAATAAATTGAATGACTTTTTCTTTTTTATTTGTATTTATGAATTTTTCTTTGTATTAATTTATTATTTCGTCATTTATTTTCTTCATTCATTAACTTTATTTTTTAATTTTCTCTTTATTTTTATTAATTTTTTTCTTAATTAAATAATTGATTGTACGTGGTTTTTTTTTATTTTAATTACCTCATTTATTTAGCTGTTATTTCTTGCTTTAAATCCAGACATTAAAGAGTTAATCTATATGTTATTTTCATACGTCTGCAGAACGACACCCGTCAGCCTTTTATATATTAGTCATTATTTCTTAGAATGAAAGTAATTAGTGGAACCTGTAGGTGCAGAAGGTTCTTTTCTGCATGACTTCACACTGTTTATTTATCACAAATATTAGAATAATTATGTGTGGATGCTACGGCGCTGCTGTTCTTCTACCTGCAGACAGTCTGGAACATTCTGCTGATGTACACACTGTCAGATAAATTAGTATTTCACTTCAGACGCAGCCTTGGATGGTTTTTTTTTTATCAGCAGAATGGTTTTTATTTTGTCATTTTATTCACAATTCTTCTTTACTTTGAATATATGTTTCAGTTTGTTAGCCTTCGTTCACTCACCCTGTTGATATGGAACTTTTTTATTCCTGTTTAATCCAGAATAAAGGTTCATTCCTCTTTCAGATGAACCATGTAAAAAACGAATTCTAGTTGAAAATAATAATTCACTATTAAACTGAATTCAGAATAAAGTTACTGGTTTATTCTGATATTAATTCAATAATTAGTCTGAAATGGAAACACTTAAATCTTTAATATTCAGGTCACACAACTCACTTAGTGGGTATGAGCGGGAAATGTAGGAGAAATAAAACTAACTATAAGGGAGATAAAAAGGCATAAATATGACATAAAAAAGTAAAAAAAGTTTTAAAAAATATATAAATGTAAAGAGTATAAAGTACATATATTTATATAAATGTAAAGAGTATAAAGTACATATATTTATATAAATGTAAAGAGTATAAAGTACAGATGTTTACAAAACAAAAGTAAAAAAAAAAGTCCTGAGTAGTAAATGCTCAATGAAGTACAGTACAGTATTGAAGTATTTATACGTAGGTACTTCCAACCTCTGACTAATATGAGGGCATTTTAAGGCCTTTGTTGCTATGGTAACAGTCAGGGACACTACATATATATAAAAATAAATAAAAAATGTTCTCCTTCAGACTCGGGTCCTCTACCAGAGGCCTGGGAGCCTGAGGGTTCTGCGCAGGATCTTAGCTGTTCCTAGCAATGCGCTCTTTTGTACAGAGATCTCTGATGTTGTTCCTGGTATCTGCTGGAGACATTCTCCCAGCTTGGGGGTCACTGCCCCTAATGCTCCGATCACTACTGGTACCACTGTTGCCTTCACACTCCACATTTTCTCTAACTCCTCTTTCAGCCCTTGGTATTTCTCTTCTCTTCTCATGTTCTTTCTTTCTGATGTTGCTATCACTGGGGACTGCTACATCTATCACCACCACTGTCTTCTCATGTTTATCCACCACCACGATGTCAGGCTGATTGGCCATCACCATCTTGTCAGTCTGGATCTGGAAGTCCCACAGGATCTTGGCCTGTTTGTTCTCTGTCACCTTTGGGGGGTTCTCCCATCTTGACCCTGGGACCTCCAGTCCATACTCTTTACAGATGTTCCTGTACAGTATGCCCGCTACCTGGTTATGCCTCTCCATGTATGCCTTGCCTGCCAGCATCTTACACCCTGCTGTGATGTGCTGGACTGTTTCAGGGGCTTCTCTACACAGCCTACACCTGGGGTCCTGTCTGATGTGGTAGACCCCAGCCTCTATAGCTCTGGTGTTCAGGGCTTGTTCTTGTGCAGCCATGAGTAGTGCCTCTGTGCTGTCCTTTAGTCCAGCCTTTTCCAGCCACTGGTATGTCTTTTCCATATCAGCCACTTCCTCAATTTCCCGATGGTACACGCCATGCAAAGGTTTGTCCTTCCATGATAGCCCCTCTGGTTCCTCGACCTTACTGGGCTTTTGTTGCCTGAGGCATTCACTTAGCAATTGGTCATTGGGGCCGTTTTTTTGATGTATTCTTGGAGGTTCGCCGTTTCCTCCTGGACAGTAGTTCTGACACTTACTAGTCCTCGGCCCCCTTCCTTTCTCTTAGTGTACAGCCTCAGGACACTGGACTTGGGTTGAAACCCTCCATGCATGGTAAGGAGTTTCCTTGTCTTGATATCAGTGGCTTGTATCTCTTCCAGTGGCTGTGTTTACATGTATATTGTATCCCAGAAGCCTTTGCAGCAGGGATTTTAAACCCACCTCACCTGAGGGCAGCTGTAGGTAGAGTTCAGCTCATAAATATTCTACAAAAACAGTTTCTTTACTTTAGTCTGAGCTGCTAACACACACTTTTAATTAACTGGCCTGTATGAGTGTGTGTGTGTGTGTGTGTGTGTGTGTGTGTTTGGGGGGGGTGAAGCTAAAGCTAGGCTAGTTATAGCCTAGGTGTCCCTGGTTGGCAGTAGGTCCAGACACACGCCCACAGAGGTTTGAAGCGTTTGCCGTCACTGACACCTTGGACAAGACGCTCTAGCTAGTGTTGGTCTGTAATGTCCTCATGTTGGACGTCGACCACACGCCACGGCTGAAACTCTAGGCGACAGGACGCTCGATGACGTACCTGACCCCTGCTATCGCTTTCACATCTTCCATGTCCCAGAAGAACAGGGCCGCTGATGCCATGTCCCGCAGACCAGTTGGGACTCCCATGTCCATCGCCTATGGATATTTCAGACAACAAGGTCGTCATAGTGACCCGCCCCTCACCCAGTGAGCACGCCGACATCCTGTCTCTCATACGGCAGATGGGGCCTGTGGACGTTGAGGGTGGAAAGGTGGCGTATGGTAGACCGCTTTCCCGGTGTCGCTCGGGGCCTGAGTCCTGATCCAGGCTCAGCCCACGGATGGTGTGAGGCCGGTAATGGCCCCCATCGCACAGGGATCTGGTCTTTTCAAAGTGGGGTTGTTTGTGAATGCAGCAGCGGGTGGTGAAGTGTGACAAGGCTAAACACTGACACTCCGCTCCTGAAGGGAAATTTAAAAAGAATGTTGAACAGAGTTCAAGAGGACGTGAAACTGTTGAGAGGACAGATGGGGTCCACACAGTCCACCCAAGGGAGTCAGTCTTGATGGGTCAGGGTCGGTCCCTCGGTGCTGGGAGGATCCCCCTCCTCCTGGTTCTGGCTTGTGGTCCTACAAGGCGCATTTCCTACGCGGTGTTGCACTGTGACCGGCTCTGGGTCGACCAGGAAGGGTCAGGGGGGGAAGGTGGTACCGCACCATCTGTCTGGACTGCACCGCTTCCTGGGGACATGGACTAACTGCTCTGACCTCTGACCCTGGTGTGACTGTCAACTGTTTCCTATTGTATGACTGAGACAGAAGACAGTTGTATCGAATGGACACAACGTACACACACATACACACATACACACATACACACACACACACACACACACATACACACACACACACACACACACACACACACACACACACACACACACACATACACACACACACACACATACACACACACACACACACACACACACACACACATACACACACACACACACACATACACACACACACACACACATACACGTACACACACACACACACACACACATACACGTACACACACACACACACACACACACATACACACACACACACACACATACACACACACACACACACACATACACACACACACACACACACACACACATACACACACACACACACACACACACACACATACACACACACACACACACATACACACACACACACACACATACACGTACACACACACACACTCACTCTCACACACTCACACACACACACACACACACTCACTCTCACACACACACACTCACTCTCACACACACACATACACACACACACACACACACACACACATACACACACACATACACACACACATACACACACACACACACACACACACACAGAACAATCCAATGACAGCTTGTTTCTGTGGGGAAAAAACATCCCTCCTTTTTTTGATAAATAACTATATATATATATATATATATATATGTGTGTGTGTGTGTGTGTGTGTGTGTGTATCTACTCATTTTCTATTTGTTTTGAGCCATTTTGTGTATTTGTTTTTCATTTTATTGATTATTTTGCTCATTTCTGTTCATTTTAATTCAGTAAAATGAACAGAAATCAGCAAATCAATAAAATTTGTTGAATTTACTGATTATTTTGCTCATTTTTATTTATTTTATGGATTATTTTGCTCATGTATGAAGAAAATGCGTACATTAGTGTCACAGTATGGCCATTTCCTTTTTTTTTTTTTTTTTTTTTTGCTGTTTTGCCGATGATTGGAACATAATTATGGGACTGTGGAAGCAGTCGGTATCAATCAAGGAATGTTGGGAAAAGTGTCCATGCGCCCTCGGTAATAATGGAAAATCAAAATGACTGGCAGGAAAATACCCGAAAGCCATTAGTTATAGCGACCTGGGTGAGTTTGTAAAAGCCTCCAGTGGTTTTTGTTGAAATGGTTTGGTTGATTTTTCCCACTTCTACTTTGTCTTAAAAGCCGCTGGAACACAATGGATGTGATGATGAACATTTAAGAAAAGGCCAGGACTTTTTCTACATCTACCTGAATAATAAGAATGAAGAGGATTAATTGGTGGGTGGGCGAGCAGAATAGAAATGATGTAGAAATGACATGTAGGGGCTCAGCAGCGTTCTATTATATGAGTGAGTGAGTGAGTGAGTGAGTGAGAGAGAGAGAGCGAGAGAGAGCGAGAGAGAGAGAGAGAGAGAGAGAGAGATCTCCAACTGCAGATCCCAGTATTAATAATGCACAAGGACCCTCAGGGCACATGTCTATTTACAGAGTTCCCCCCCCACTAGTGTTCCCTCTCTCACACACACACACACACACACACACACACATACACACTCATTTACATGTCTCATGAGGACCAAGTTTATAATCAAGTAGCCATTGTGTAGTGAGTGTAAAAACTTTTTTTTTTTAATTATATATGATGAAAATTAAAAAAAATAAATACAAATGAATATATACAAAATAATAATCATGTTAAAAAATAAAATTAATAAATGCATTTTAAAAAGTACATAAAAATATATATATTTTTTTAAGTAAACACATGAGTTAAACCTTTGAAAAATACATGTTTCGCTAACAGCAGTGATTCTGTCCTGGTTCTGAAACCACCAGCAGGTGTCAGGTCTGGTCTGGTCCAGTTAGAACCGAATGAGAAATGAACCAATAGGAGAAGAGCTGAGCCTAGGACCCGCCTTTAAAGCCCGCCCCCTTCTTGGCTGAATGAAGCATAAATACAAGGATAAAAAGGTTCAGGGTGAAGTGAGAAAAAGAAACACACACATAATGAAATGAATATGAAGAAAATGTATTAATATTTACCTGTTTATGTTCAGTCTTTTATTTTTTTAAGTATTGTATTTTCTGAGATTAAAGTAAACATTTTGCGAAAAAAAGCCAAGTTTATGAGATAAAAAGTAAAAATCTTGAAATAAAATGTCTAAATTGTGAGATACAATATCAAAATCATGAACTAAAAAGGAAAAATTCAGAGATAAAATATCAAAATCATGAGATAAAAAGTCTAAATTTTGAAATAAGTCAAAATTATGAGATAAAAAAGTCAAAATTGTGAGATAAAAGGTAACATTTCTGACATAAAATATCAAAATTATGAGATAAATAATATAAGGTGCACTGTCATTTTTGGAGAAATTTAAAGCCTGGAAAATACCATATGTAAGATTTAGTACACTTAATGTCTGGAGAACAGACCTTCTGAAAATAATAATAATAATAATTGTAGAGCTGCAAAAATGTACTTGAATTATTTAATTCCAACCAAATAAAAAGTAGAATTTTGTCATTTTTTTAACATTTTTGCAATTGAACCATTTATAGAATAAAACTGAGTCTGATTGATTGAAAAAAGTGAAGAAGAAAAAGAATATTATTGTGGGGTCAAACAGCAGAAGACGACAGTAAATAGTTGGAGCATCTGTCTTTCCACTGAGCCTCCTTTAGTCAATTACCAGCAGGTGCATCATGGGAGCTGCGGCGCTGTTGCATGTGTAGAGCCTGAGGCGCTTTGGACCGTTTCTAATTGCCTCCAGTTTCAGCTTCAAATGAAAATGTTTGGCAAGTGTCGAACATTTTGGATTCTTCAAAGAAACAAATTTACTTCTCAATAACAGATTCAGATCAAACATAAGTAGTCGTCCTTCTGAAGAGGTAAAAAAAAAAAAAAAAAGTCAAAGAAAATTCTGTCAAATACAAATAAGTTTTCATTTTATCCCAAGGAAATGACACGTCCATCCCATTGGTATTCAGAGGCGGTATTAAAAGCGACGCTGCAGCCTTCATCTCACAGTCATGATATGAAATATTTATCACAGCTTCCATTTAACTCTTCTTTTAGGATTGAAATAGTGAAGCAGCAGCAGCAGCGGGACACACAAAGCTTTTCCTCTGTTCTCTTCTGCCATCACAAACACTTTCTTATTGTGTGATTAAATACTCAAACTGTAAGAAGAAAGTCTCAAACATGTGTTAACGACTTAACAATACCCCGCTGAAAACTGTCTTCTCCTAGCCTAGCCGCACCGCCCCGATTTTCATTACCGCATTTTCCTCACTATAAGGCGCACTGTCAGCGAATGGTGTCTTTTGTAGGGTTTTTTCATTAAAGGAAGTCAAAATCATTACATAAAAGGTCAAAATTATGAGATAGAAAGTCAAAATCATCAGATAAAAAGTCAAAATTGTGACATAAAAAGTCAAAATTGTGACATAAAAAGTCAAAATTGTGACATAAAAAGTCAAAATTGTGACATAAAAAGTCAAAATCATCAGATAAAAAGTCAAAATCATCAGATAAAAAGTCAAAATTGTGAGATAAAAAGTCAAAATCAGATAAAAAGTCAAAATCATCAGATAAAAAGTCAAAATCATCAGATAAAAAGTCAAAATCATCAGATAAAAAGTCAAAATCATCAGATAAAAAGTCAAAATTGTGAGATAAAAAGTCTAAATCAGATAAAAAGTCAAAATCATCAGATAAAAAGTCAAAATCATCAGATAAAAAGTCAAAATTGTGACATAAAAAGTCAAAATTGTGACATAAAAAGTCAAAATCATCAGATAAAAAGTCAAAATCATCAGATAAAAAGTCAAAATTGTGAGATAAAAAGTCAAAATCAGATAAAAAGTCAAAATCATCAGATAAAAAGTCAAAATCATCAGATAAAAAGTCAAAATTCCAAGTCACTAAGGACTACCAAAATGGATCAATATATAAGGCACTCTGGATTATAAGGTACACTCTTGTTTTTGGAGGATATTAAAGTCTGCCTTATAGTCTAGAAAATATTGTAACCTTTTGTTTCATAAATGTCATTTTCCATTTAATATTTGGTACAGACAGTTTAGAAATATTCAAATATTGGTATGGACACGTCTGGTCTAACATGTCGATAGTTGAAAAACAGGAAGTGGACGTTAAGTGTCCGTTCTGTCCAATCAGAACCCTCTGTACCTCCAGCTCTGAAAGACCAATTAACTAGAACGCATTACACCCGTTTCCATGGAAACCTTTATTCAGAATTAACATGAAAGAAGTGGCTTTAGACAGAGAAACAGATCTCTCTGCCTCTCTCTCTCTGCCTCTCTCTCTCTCTCTGCCTCTCTCTCTCTCTCTCTCTCTCTGCCTCTCTCTCTCTCTCTCTCTCTCTGCCTCTCTCTCTCTCTGCCTCTCTCTCTCTGCCTCTCTCTCACTCTCTCTCTCTCTCTGCCTCTCTCTCACTCTCTCTCTCTCTCTGCCCCTCTCTCTCTCTCTGCCTCTCTCTCTCTCTCTGTGCCTCTCTCTCTGCCTCTCTCTCTCTCTCTACCTCTCTCTCTCTCTGCCCCTCTCTCTCTCTCTGCCTCTCTCTCTCTCTCTCTCTACCTCTCTCTCTCTCTACCTCTCTCTCTCTCTGCCCCTCTCTCTCTCTCTGCCTCTCTCTCTCTCTCTCTCTGCCTCTCTCTCTCTCTCTCTGCCTCTCTCTCTGCCTTTCTCTCTCGCTGCCTCTCTCTCTTTTTGCCTCTCTCTCTCTCTCTGCCTCTCTCTCTCTCTCTCTCTCCTCTCTCTCTCTCTCTCTCTCTCTCTCATTATTAACTGGGTTGAACTCCGCCACTACTACTTCTTCTATGGTTGAACAATAATAACTGCAGGGTAAAATTTGTCATCAATTTGTCTTTTTTTTTTTTCCCTCCCAGTCTTTTCTGTGCCAGAAGTGTGAAAGTAGAGATAGGGGGCGAGCGAGCGCAGGGCTTGGTCAGATCAGAAACTCCCCTGGGGAGTTTTGAAAACCTTTCGCTCATGAAGCTGAAGTGTCAAATACGTCCAAGCATCAAAGTGTGTGTCAGGTTTACAACAGTAGCAGCCGTTAGCACATGCTAACCTGTAGCACACATGCTACATTCTCAGAATAAATAAATAAACAATAATAAATAAATAAACATATATATATATTTTATTATTTTTATTTTTGTCATATATTGTATGTACGTAATGTGTGTGTATTTGTTGTTGTGAACTATGTCACAACCCGAGGAGATAAATAAACTATTTATCAGAAGCAAAACGTCCAATTTCTAACTTCATATAATTTAATATATAATCTAATGCGTCTGTCTTTAAATACTTTTTTATGTATAATTCCTGCCAAAAAGGACATGAAGTCAGTTTTGAGTTGAGTTTTTTAATGACTTTCAGATACACCTCGTGACTTTTAATTAGTGCGTTAAGTGTTCCACCTTCGAACGTCCGTTCTGAGGTGTGTGTTGTTTCTACAGTATTTACAGGTAAATGACATCAGTGTCACAACTAATGAATATTAATGAATGATAATGAATGATAATGCATCTGCTGGACGATCATATGGAAAATGTACAACTGAACGCTGCTGCATAATCAGAGTGAATATAACATTTTACCAGATGGTTTTTGTGACGTGAAAAGAAGGCGATGGACTCACAGATAAGATCTGATGGAAGGATGAGGGTTTTTATCCTGTGATTTATTTACTGTTAATGTTCTGTTTAATATCATGTATGTTTAATTCAACTGTTTATGATGGGAGAGAGAGGGAGGGGGGGGGGGGCGAGAGAGAGAGAAAGAGGGAGAGAGAGAGAGGGGGGGGGGGGCGAGAGAGAGAGAAAGAGGGAGAGAGAGAGAGATAGGGAGGGGGGAAAGGGAGAGAGAGATGGGGGGAGAAAGAGGGAGAGAGAGAGAGATGGGGGTGGGGGAGTCAACAGATCATTTTAATTATCCTTAATGAGCCTCCATACATGTTTGATTATTTTTACTTTGGAGAATAGGTTTAGTGAAAGTGAAACTGGGATAAAATGCATCTTAGTTAAAACCTCCATCACATTCTTTGATGTTTTTTTTCTCTTAAGTTTGACTTTTTAATCTCACAATGTTCCTTTTTATTTCCTAATTTTGGGTTTTTATCTCAAAAATGTCTCGTAGTTTAGATTTTTCTATAGATAGATAGATAGATGGATAGATGGATGGATGGATGGATGGATGGATGGATGGATGGATGGATGGATGGATGGATTTATTTGTGACCCTCATGTTCTGACCCAGATATTAAAAATATAAACGTAGATCAAAGTCTCGGCTCCAGACACACGTTCTGTTGGTGTTTTTGTTTGTTCCAGACACTTGAGTGATTTTCTTCATCTGTATCTTTAGACAAATGTTCTGGAAAATAGTTTGAACTCAAATATTTATGACTGTTTTTTCCACTGGCTGCTTACGCGTCTGTGTCAGCAGACCAAAACAAAACATGTTCAGTTCCAGTTGTCAACAACGGTACTTTAGTTTGTGAACGGCGGCAGGAAGTGAAGATGGAAACGTTTCAGCCTGCATCACTATCCACACTCAAACATTATCATACAATTAAAACACTAACACTAGTTATTCTACGGCGCTCTACAATGTTCCCACACCTGTCATTCACTTTCAATGGACGTTCCTTCGATAACCGCCCGCTGCGCCACTAACACCCGCTGCCAATGGCAACGAGTTTTATCACTTCAGATTCACGGTACCATATCACTCCGCAGGTAGTTCGGCCACTTTCGCTTAAATATTCGCTACGTTTTCCGGCTATTTTATCCAGTCTGTTACAGTAGTAGAGTCTATGGAGTTTTTAGCAGCGGCTCAACAGCAGCACAACAAAGTAGCCTATACAGCGCCAGTGGAGTGTTGCTTAGGAACGACAATAACGTTTCAACTGGACTACTTTAGACTACTTCAATTTTGTCAATCAATGATCAGGTAAGCAGTGTTACCTCCATATAAAGATGACACTGATTAAACTGAGACATTCATTCCATTAGACAGAGATAGAATCTATAACAAAACAAAAACACTGGTTGTCATATTTTAGTCGACTAAAATTATTTTACCCTATTTACACTCTATTCTTGGCTCCAGCATGTGGAAAAGTGAAACACTTTCTTCTGTTATGTCTTGATGACTGAATAATTTTAGTCGACTAAAATTATTTTAGTCGACTAAAATGATTGAGATGACTAAATTGAGACAAAAACTAAAATTACATTTTCATCATGAGACTAAACTGAATTAAAATTTTCTGACAAATTAACACTGGACGATTCTTTACGGACAGAATCCTGACACAGTTTAGCTTCACTTCATTATGAGTATTTTTACATTTACATTCAGCCCTGGGGTCTTCATCCCTGGTCCTTAGGGTCCACTGTCCTGCATGTTTTAGATTTCACTCTGCTCCAACACACCTGATTCAAATGATCAGCTCATCAGTAAAGCTCTGCTGATGTGCGCTTGAGCAAGGCACTGAAGTGTAATTTTTTAATTTTGCGATTTTGAATCATAACAGTTAATATAATAAAGGTATTTGCCCTGATGGTTTTATTTTCCTCCCCAGGGGCAGTTGTTTCCTCCTCCCTCTGCGGCGATGGCCCCGCCCCTTCTGAAGTGGCGTGCCACGCCCCCTGTCCGGCCGACTGTGTGGTGGGATCCTGGTCGTCATGGTCACCGTGCTCACACAGCTGCGCCACCAAAACCGCAGAGGGCCGCCAGAGCCGCTCCCGCACCGTGTTGGCGCTCCCGGGTAAAGGTAGGCGGGCCTTCCCCCAGACTCCGCCCCCTTCTGGGATACTTTACTTTCACTCATTCACAAAAGTTGTGTGATGTAATGTTGTTACACGCCTCCTTTTTTTTTTCCTTTTTTCTTTTTTTCTCTTATTTTTTTCTGTTTTTTCTGTGTGTATTTGTGTTTGTATTTCTATCTTTATGGGGACATTAATATAAAATAGAAATGATGTAGCTCTATAAATACTTTAATTTGTTTTTTTCAGCAAGTCCCCATAAAGCAGGAGGGAAACAGGTGTTTTATGTATTTTTAAAAAGGATTTATTTATTTTATAAATGTTTTCATTTTTTATTTATTATTTAAAATATATAATTATTATTTTAATGTGTATAATTCATTTTTATTTACTCATTAAATTAGATTTTTTATTTGATTTATTTTTCTAATTATTATTATTATTTTTTCTTTTTCTTTTATTAAAAAAAAAAGATGTGTTACATTCACTACCCAATGGCAACTTGTGTGTGTGTGTGTGTGTGTGTGTGTGTGTGTGTGTTTTTTTTTTTAAATGCACCGTCAACACCGTCAGCAGGTGACGGTGTTGTTTGTTGGTTCTTCAATGACAGCTTCTTTTCATTCCACTGACATTGATCGGACAAATGAATGAATACATAAATCAATCATTGCGGTGTGTATATGATTATATAAATATATAATTATATATTATATTATTATATAAATATATAATTGTATATTTCCAGCTCAGCAGGGCAGGTTTTTCAAAAGCATGAATGTGACTCTTGTCTTTGGTGGAAAAACATCCACAAACATTGTAAAGGTCAGAACGTTTTGTGAAAAACCTTTTATGTGCTGTTAATATTCTAGACCAGGGGTGTCAAACATGCGGCCTGGGGTCCTGATCCAGGCCACCAAAGGGTAGAGTCCGGCCCTGGGGTCACAGTCAAGCTGGGGTTTATTTGTACGACACAAAGAGCTGAATACCTAAAAACACAGAAATGTCAACCTGCTTTACATTATATTACACTTAATGTTGTACAATAACTGTGTGTGTGCGTGTGTTTGTATCCCTGTCTTTATGGGGACATTGATATGTTTACACAGTCACACCATGGGGACCTCTGACACTATGGGGACCAAAATTCAGGTCCTCATGAGGGTTATATATAAATAAAGTAGAAATTATACTACCCAATAAATACTTTTTTCCGAGAAGTCCCCATAAAGCACAAGGGAAACAGGTGTTTTGAGGATGCATTTGCATTTTTTTACCAAAGTGGTATTAAATTTAGGTCTGCCTGTCAGCAGGATTACACAAAAAGTTCTGAATGGATTTTGATGAAACTTTCAGGAATGATAGATAATGAGTCAAGGAATGACCCATTAGATTTTGAGCAATGAAGGTCAAAGGTCAAGGTCACACTAAAGGTCAACATCTAAGACATCAGTTATAATATCTCAGGTTCAGACAAGATAGAATCTGGTGTTTTTTTCATTCACATGGTCTGACCTTCAGATGAGTCAACACCTATAACCCTGACCTTTGACCCCTGACCTGAACCCTTCAGACATCAGAATGGTCAACACCTATGGCTCCATCACATGATGTTTTGACGTCACATGACACCATATAAAACCTTGGCGGAGGTCTGCTGTCTCTGACTGCCTTGTTTTAAAATGTATTTATTTTTATGTATAGTTTCAAATAATTTAATGTCATTCATTTTAAAGTTTTCCATGTTTCTCCAAATGTCCAGATATTT
>CM035803.1:46542903-46545403 GCA_020466265.1 Siphamia tubifer
ATTTTATGTGACGTCCAACCTTCAGCTGGTCCAGATTAAGTCAGTTCATACTTGTATGTTTTCATGACTTCAACCAGCGCCCCCCCCACACCCACCCACCCACACCCAAAAAAAGAATTAAATAAAAAACATGAATGAAAAAAAACCTTGAATTAAAAAATATAGAATTTTTAAAAAATCTTGACTTAAAAAATCTTGAATAAAAAAAATCTTGAATTAAACAAAAAAAAATTTACTTACCAAAAAAAATCTGGAATAAAAAAAAATCTTGACTTAAAAAATATAGAATTAAAAAATATTGAATACAAAAAAACCTTGAATTAAACCAAAAAATGTACTTACCAAAAAGAATCTTGAATTAAAAAAAAGTCTTAATAATATATATTATATTTAATAATAATTACAATATGATACTGTAATAATACAAAAAAAAGATTCCGTAAAAATACCAAAAATACTGTAATAATAAAATTATACCATAATAAAATAAAAATCATATACATTTTCAAGTAAAACAGGGTTTTTTTTTTTTAAAGTTAAAACTTTATTTTTTACAGTAAAACATGGAATCAAACACATTTTTAAACTGTAAAATTAACTGCGTCAATGCATATTTTTTTCTGTAAATGAAGAAAATGTTGTGTCCACGTGGGTCACATCTGATGAAGATGTTATTAACAGGTAATAATGGATGTTATTAACAGGTAATAATGGATGTTATTAACAGGTATTAATGGATGTTATTAACAGGTATTAATGGATGTTATTAACAGGTATTAATGGATGTTATTAACATGTATTAATGGATGTTATTAACAGGTATTAATGGATGTTATTAACAGGTATTAATGGATGTTATTAACATGTATTAATGGATGTTATTAACAGGTATTAATGGATGTTATTAACAGGTATTAATGGATGTTATTAACAGGTATTAATGGATGAACAGGTGTGAAACAGTAGGTTTATAGTTTTATTTGTTTGTGTTTTTATGCGTTCTAGTCCATGAATAAAACTGGCAGACCTTCTGGAATGTTTTATTTAACGTTTTTTAGTCCCATCAGCTGCTGAGGGGAAGAAAAACAGGCTCATCAGCGCTCTGTGTTCACTGGGTAGTCACTAATTTTATGTCTGTCTGTCGAGTGACATGAGCAGAGAACAGATGAGTTTGGAACATCCCATCATAAACACAGTCACACACTTTTATAAAGTAAAAGACAAGAATAACCTTCAGTTTATGGTGGTGAAAATATTCATCTAATGAATCCTAAATATAATATATAACATGTCTGGTCCACTTCCTTCTCACATGCTACATTTCACCACTCTAGTTTGTGTGACTTCCAGTTGCTATGGTAACATATGTAAATGTATGGTTAATAAATTCTTTTCTGTTTGTCATGGTGACTTCAAACTAATGATGAATGAATGTAAATTAGTTTTATATCCATTACAGCCCCTGTAGAAGCCAATAATATAATAGATATAAATATGATATCAATATCAATATCAATATGAATATGCCCTTTTCAAAAAGGACAATAAAATAGTAGACGTAGGTTTAACATTTAAAACACGTATAGAATAGTCTTTATTGTCAGTAAGTTTTCACATGTGTTGTATTATACACACTCTGCAGTTATAGTCAGGTTAGGGTTAGAAAAATTAGCACCAACTTCTGCACAATGCTTCAGTATGGACGAATGATTAAAGATAACCATGGAGAAATTTCATGAAAAAAATAAAATTATATATATATATATATATATATATATATATATATATATATATATATATATATATATATATATATATATATATATATATATATATATATATATATATATATATGTAACTCAGTAAAAGTACTCTGTTACTGTACTTTACACCTTATATGTTAAAAACTTAGAATGTGGAAAATAGAGCACATGTTTTAGTCCAGTCGAAAAGATGTAACAGAGGAAAAAGGGGGGGGGTGGGGGGGGGGGCAGATCAGCTGTTTCCTGTAAGAATGTGGAGCTTCGTCATTCATGTTCCGGGTCTTGCTTCTTTTTCTCAGGTGCCCAGACTCTGCCCGTCCAGAAAGTGTGCGGCCCTGTGTGCTTCCCTGTAAGACAGACTGTGTGGTGACGCCCTTCAGTGAGTGGAGCACCTGTCCGTCCACCTGTCTGCCAGGTACGTCTGTAAGACTGACTGAACAAAGACATGGAAATGGACATAAGTGGAAATGATTCTGTTCATTTATTTAAGTTAAAACAGTGTTATTATTATTATTATTATTATTATTATTATTATTATTATTATTATTATTATTATTATTATTATTATTATTATTATTATTATTATTGTTATAATTATCATTATCATCATTATTATTATTATTATTATTATTATTATTATTATTATTATTATTATTATTATTATTATTATTATTATTATTATTATCATTATCATCATTATTATTATTATTATTATATTTTATTTTATTTTATTTTTA
>CM035803.1:46550403-46565403 GCA_020466265.1 Siphamia tubifer
GCTGTGGAGACTGCTCCATGCACGCACACACCTCTCTATCCTCCCTCATCGGTCTTAACATGGTCTGTAAAGATATGAAGGCAACCCTTTCCTGTAGATGGCAATGCAAAGGATGTGAAAATAACGTGGCTGTTACCCATTCATTCTGACTGGAGCGTGCCGCCTCTCGTGGAATGAAACTGCCGATGTCAATTGAGTTGTCTTTCATCATCATATTTTTTATATGTCATTGATTATTCTTACTGAGGTTATTTTAAGTTGAAATACTGTATACCTTCAGTCTATCCATATTGTGCCATTTTTGGGAATGTCGTATGGAAAAATGCGGGTATTGATCGTCCCTGACCCGCCCCACCCGCATCCGCAATATATATTAAATATAACCCGCCCAGCCCGCAATATGTATTAAAAACTGCGACCCAACCCGCCCGCCCCGCGGGTCACCCGCGGATATCCGCGGGCCAGCGGGTAGCCTGCGCATCACTAGTAGTCACAGTTGCCCTGGGGCAGACTGACAGAAGCGTAGCAGCCATTTTGCGCCTACGGCCCCTCTGACCACCACCAAACATTCATACACCAGTGTGACTGACACTGGAGGCAAGGAGGGTAAAGTGTGTTGCCCAAGGACACAACGGACTGACTAGGACAGAGTGGGAATCGAACCGCCAACCCTTCGGTCAATGGACGACTCGCTCAGGGTGTTATTTTTCTGATAGTTACTCATGGGGAATACATTATCCCTTGCATATTTATGGATTCACCTCATAATTTTCACTTTTTATTTTATGATAATTTATATAACGTTTCATAATTATAACTGTTTATGCCATTTTCTCATAATTGATTTTTTTTCATAATTTAAACTTTTTTAAAATCTCATGATCACTTTTTTTCCTCACAATTTTAACTTTTTATCTCAGGATTTTTTACTTTATCTAATAATTTTTACTCATAATTATGACTCTATTTTATCTCATAATTTAAACACTTTTTCCTCATAAATATACATTTCTTATTTCATATTCATTAAAATTTCTCATAATTTCAACTCGTTCTCAATTTTAACTTTTCATAATTTCCAATAAATTTGACTCTTTATCTCATAATTAGAACATTTTAGCTCAATAGTGTCATTTTATCTCATAATTACGACTCTTTACCTCACATTTTCTCCTCATTTAAACTCTTTTTATCATTATCATACATTTCTTTTCTCATATTTCTGACTTTTTTTCATGCCATAACTATGACACTTTACCTCACGTCTACCGTTTTTTCCTCCTAATTTCCACTCTTTTTTTTCCTGCTCATTTTTACTTATCTCTGGGCCCATCTCGCACCGGCCCATCACGCACTGAGCTGCAGTTTGACACAAAGCAGAGTGTGTGACAGTGGAGTTATGAAAATGATTGCCATCGGCCTAAATCGTTAAAAAGCCACGCTGTTAATTGGATCATTTCTGACTCGTTTAGACTGGAGCGAATGTTCCAATAAATGGCCGTTCATCTAATTTACTGATCAGATTCCACTGCGTCTGACTCTGCAGCGTTTGGACGCCGCTGAGCTTGACTTTTTCCACGACAGGATCATTATGACTGACATTTCTCCAGTGAATTCTGTGACTTTTGGTGAAGACCGGAACAGAATGTGTGGTGTTCCCAGGTTAAGAGGCAGCCTCCTTGACCTTTACTGTTTCCTATTTGAATATAATTACAAACCGGCCAAGTTAAATACCTGTGACATTTGAAAAAGTTAAGTGTGTGGCTGCAATTCTGAGTCTTAAACTTAAACAAAGACTTCGATGGAGGTTTTAACGATGACGCATTTTATCCTAGTTTCACTTTCATTAAACCATTTCACACATGTATGGAGGCTCATTGAGGATAATTAGAATAATTAGTGATGGCAGGGGGGCTGTCAATTGATTCCAAATTAAAATAATTGATGTTATTGTTTCAAAGAACTCGTATTGTTAGCTGCATTTATTCAAAAAGAAAAATGAAGAAAACAGTGAAGGTCATTTCTCATAATTATTAGATTAAAAAATTAAGTAAATTATGAGAAAAAAATGTCACATTTGTGAAATAAAACCCCAAAAGTAGGAAATAAAACAGAAAATTTTAAGATTAAAAATTCTAAATTACAAGATAAAAACTCAAAATAATAATTTTAACTTAGATAAATTTGATCCCAGTTTCACTTTCATTAAACCAATTATCAAAAGTAAACATCAAACATGTATGGAGGCTCATTAAGGATCATTTATAGGTTATATATCATATCTATTCTGCTTTAATGGGTTATTTTTTAAAGCCGTAATGTGAATAAATTCAGTTTGTATTTCTAACACAGAACTCAGGGACGTGGCTGCTGGGTGTGTGTGTGGGTGTGTGTGTGTGTGGGTGTGTGTGTGTGTGGGTGTGTGTGTGTGTGTGTGTGGGTGTGTGTGTGTGTGTGTGTGGGTGTGTGTGTGTGTGTGGGTGTGTGGGTGTGTGGGTGGGTGGGTGTGTGTGTGTGTGTGTGGGTGGGTGTGTGGGTGGGGGGGGGGGGGGGTACTTACTGCTGTTAACTAGTGGATGTGTCTTCAGATGCCGTGGATGACACTTGTGTTTACGCACCAAGGGAGAGAAAGAATAATATGCAACTTGTCGACTCCATCTAGTCGATGTTTCTGTTAATGCCTTTATATATATATATATATATATATATATATATATAATAAACATCGTTCAAACAATGTGAATAACACGAAACAAATGAAAGAATAATCCTAATTTTAATAATTATGCTTTTGTTTATCATTTCCACATGTTTATTATAACTAACAGATCACAGTGGATCTACAAATATTTAAACATTTAATCAGGCAGATGATTCTTAAAATTGCACTGATTGAAAACACAGCTCTTCATATATTTGTTCAAGATTATTCAAATATTTTGTGAAATTCTACTTTGTTTTAGTGTAAATATGTGAAAATATTTACTTTCACTTTTGTGATTATTTATAGATTATTATGGTGGTATTTCACTGGTTCTGACCCACTTCAGACTGCATTGATCTGAATGTGGAACCTGAACTAAAATTATTAATATATTAATGTCGACTTTTGCATTTCACAAATTCATCCCAAGGGCCGCATTGAACCCTTTGGCGGGCCGGATTTGGCCCCCGGGCCTTATGTTTGACACCTCTGCTTTACAGAAAAATAAATATAACATATGTGTGTTTTCATTAAAATATTGTATATATAATATATTGTGACCTCTGTATCACGTCCCACTGCTGTTGTTTTGGCCTCATTCTTATTCACAACAACAGTTAAACTAAGAAACATTAGCAAATATTCATGTTAATTAAAAACCTTTTTTAATGTTTTTCTCTAATTTCCTTTTTTTTTTTTTTTTCTTCCACAAACGTACAGAAAAGTAGCAGTGGCTCTTTATGGCTTAATAATTTCAGAAGAAAAACATTGTATTTTCAGTCTAAACAATGATGTTGAATTAATTTTCATTTCATCTTCTATTTGTTCTTCACAGTTAATATTAAAAACAGACACATTTTTTAATTTAATTTTCCATGTGACGTGTGATCAGCAGCTGAGGAAGCGTCTTGTGATCAGATATTCCATCTTCACACACACATTGATCCTCCTCACAGACTTTCATCCCAGTGGAACTGTTAATGGAGCTGCTGCTGCAGGAAATAGAACTGAGTCACTCTGAAAAAATGTTTGATTTTGGCCTTTTTCTGTCGTCATCGCACGCCTGTCAACGATCGAGATGTTCCACCATCGTTAAATCTAACAAAAGTAAAAAAAACTCTGTGGAAGTCCCTGTTTATTTATTTATATAAATTAAAGAGTATAAAGTACATATATTTATATAAATGAATGAGTATTAAGTACATATATTTATATAAATGTAAAGAGTATAAATCAGGGGTTCTCAAACTTTTTTGGCCCAGGTCCCCCTTGGAGGGGTGACATTTTTCCATGTCCCCCCTCATCCTCACGATACTGAAAATGATAAAAAACCACTTCAACAATGATTATTATGAAACAATGATAACCTTTTTTAATAGTGCTTTTGTGCAAACCAGCCACATTTTCAGGTATTATAATATAAATGAACACTTCAGAAACAACAATTTTAAATAATTTTAAAATAATAAACGGAACAAAAGACACACAAAACCGTGTGTGTGTGACAGACAGACAGACAGACAGACAGACAGACAGACAGACAGACAGACAGACAGACAGACAGACAGAGACTTAATGAAAGGGATGATCTTGTCAAACTCAATATAACTATCAATGTACTTTCTCTTTTTAGGGTTAGGGCGTTTGTTTTTGTCATTGTCATTTTCATTGTCATTTCTTTTACCACTTCTTGAGGAACTTGGCGGACACAAAAATCGATCCATGTTCGCTGCAGGGTGGCTAAAAATAGCCTGTGACTCGCTCCGTCTCAATTTAGTCAAGCTGGCGTCAAACAGCGCTGTTACTTCTGCCCGCTCGCTACAAAATAAAACTTCCGCATTTCAAAATAAAACAGAAAAAAAAAACAGAAAAAAACAAAACCGTGAATAATTTTGTGTACCCCCTGGACATGCGCCACGTCCCCCTAGGGGTCTGCGGACCCCAGTTTGAGAACCGTGGGTATAAAGTACAAATATTTATATAAATTAATGAGTATTAAGTACAAATATTTATATAAATGTAGGGAGTAAAAATCAAAAGTTGACTTTTAGTTGAAAAGAAAATAAATAATTAAGTCCAGTACACATCCTAAAACAATCTACTTAAGTCCAGTAATGAATACTTTTACTTAGTTACTTTCACCTGTGTCCATATGTGGCAGAAAATAAAAGTGTGTCTTGTTGTTTTTCATCATTTGTTCTAAACTCCTGCTCTTCACTCACTGCTTTTATAATAATGACTCATGGATTATTTTTATCTTTATACATTCACTTAAAAACCTTTTCTTTTCTGTGTTGTATAATTTTCCAGTTCATTCAGAGCAGGAACACCACACATCCAACCATGTGTCACAACATCCATGGAATTATACACAGAACCTTCCAGAGAATTTCATTCATTCTCATTCACTTCATTAATTTTCTATCTCAAATTCACTATAAATACTTCTACTGTCTGTGGTACACCACTACACCACTACACCTATACATACTATATATATATTTATAATTTTCTGTACCAGACCATTGTTTTCAGTGGACATAACAGTTGTAGTTTTCATTTGCAGAGGTGATTGTTTAGTTAAATCAGATGAGAATAAAGGCTGCAGATGCTTCTTATCTTTAACCTCAGACATATTGTGTCAGTGAACACATCATGTGTCAGTGAACGCACCATGACCTTCACCTCATTCTGCACTTGGTCAAACATTTACATTTAATCAACATTCTGCCTCTGCCTCCACATGAGGACACACACACATGCACACACACACACACACACACACACATGCATGCACACATACACATGCACACATACACATGCACACATACACATGCACACACATACACACACACACACACATATGCACACGTACACATGCACACACATACACACACACACACATACACACATACACATGCACACATACACACATACACATACACACATACACACACACACATGCACACACATACACACGTACACATGCACACACATATGCACACACATACACACACACACACACACACATACACACAGATGCACACACACACACACACACACACACACATACACACAGATGAATGCAGATCTGGAGGTAACTAAGTACAAGTACTCCATAGTACTCCATGTGCAATAGTGTATATAGAATATATAGTGTATATAGAATATATGGAACTATAGAATCTGATAGTTTTTTTATAGTTTTTTGTTGCTGTGCCACTCTCTTCTGAGCTGCTGTAAACCTGGAATATCTTATCTTATCCCACAGTACTCCACAGTAGTACACAGTACTCCACAGTAGTACACAGTACTCCACAGTAGTACACAGTAGTACACAGTACTACACAGTACTCTACAGTACTACACAGTACTCTACAGTACTACACAGTACTCCATAGAACTCCACAGTACTCCACAGTACTCCATAGTACTACACGGTACTCCATAGTACTCCACAGTACTCCACAGTACTCCATAGTACTACACGGTACTCCATAGTACTCCACAGTACTCCACAGTACTCCATAGTACTGTGATTCAGTTGGTAGAGCAGGTCAGTTTTACTTTTCACTTTATTACAGAAGTTGTACTTTTTTTTTACTTTTACTTCAGTAGCAGTTGAATTAGTACTTGTACTTTTACCATAGTGTATTTTCACACCAGTAGCTGTACTTCTACTGCAGTACAGAATGTGAGTACTTATACCTCCTCTGTTTAGTTTGAATAAAAGAACAGATTAGTTCAGTTTTTTTTTCTTTATTTAAAACCAACTAAAATGATAAATCAACCTTCAAACACAACAGTTTTATCAGGATTCTTTACAAATATGATGGATGACTGAAAAACAAAGCATTTATAATGTAAGAATATGATGAAAGTATTGACGTATTTAGTGTCTGGTATCCGAAAGACAAATAATGACATCATAAACTAAAGCTGTAGCGGCAGCATGACCCTGTTTGAGCTGAGAATAATTACTGCCAACACACGCTATGAGCAGATGGTACATTTCTCTTCCTAAACACCTCAATTAACTGCACACAAATACTACATTCACAGTCCAATTCCACTGTTTTAACACACAAACACACAGCCATCATTTTCTGTCAGTTCCCAAATGAATTTGCTTTCTATTTGAACACTTCATAAGTGATTTATCACCATTTATTTGAACATTATCCTCTTTATTTTATCATTTCTAATGCGAATTATGCATTTCCTGTTTGTAATTTCCTGTCTGTCAGTAAATTTACACAAAAACTATTGGACCACTTTAAAATAAATGTTTAGTAAAGGTGTGAGGTGGTTCAGAATAGACCCCATTACATTTGAATGAATGTAGGTCAAAGGTCAAGGCACATATATGTACACACATACTATCACTTTATAAATTATATTATATTATCTTTCTGGGTGGACTTTACATGTTTCCTTCCCCGTGTCTGGATGAGTTTCCTCTGGGTGCTCCAGTTTCCCCCCATCACCCAAAAATTCTGACCATTAGCCTGGTTCTACAGCAGGTACTGGGTCCCCGGGTACCACCCATGGGTGCCCACTGCTCCTTACAGTTTACCCCAATGGCATCAAGGGTGGGTTAAAGGCAGAGACAAATGTAGTTGTACAGTGTATAATGACCAGAGATGTATAAAGTACTGGACTAGAGGAGTGGAGTACAAGTACAAGTACTACATCAAAAAACTGACTTGAGTAAAAGTTGAAGTATTCTTCAAGCATCATACTCAAGTGAAAGTACTAAAGTATCCAAAGAAAGTTGTACTTAAGTATTGCAAGTAGAAGTATGTAAAAAAAAAAATTCTACTCAAGTACTGAAAGTAAAAGTAGAAGTAAAATTACAAGTAGAAGTAATGAAAAAAATACTACTTATGTACTGAAAGTAAAAGTAAAATGTAAAAGTACTGTGTAGTACTATACTAAATGAAAGCAGTCACAAGTTTGAACACATTTATATATTTAATATAAAAGGTACAACTTCAGCTGAGGCAGCAGTAGTACAAGTACATACCAGTTCACTTACAAGTATGTAACATTGTCCAAAGGTGGATTAGAGCGAACAGTTTTATTATGTAATGTTTGATACTGACTGACCAATGATGAGACACTATCAACAAACCAGGTGACAGAGACATTTATCGCTGTGGTATTAATATGATATGGGTTTGGTATGCTTGGTATGTTTGGTATGCTTGGTATGGTTGGTATGCTTGGTATGCTTGGTATGTTTGGTATGTTTGGTATGCTTGGTATGTTTGGTATGTTTGGTATGTTTGGTATGGTTGGTATGTTTGGTATGCTTGGTATGTTTGGTATGCTTGGTATGTTTGGTATGGTTGGTATGGTTGGTATGCTTGGTATGCTTGGTATGGTTGGTATGCTTGGTATGTTTGATATGGTTGGTATGTTTGGTATGTTTGGTATGCTTGGTATGTTTGGTATGTTTGGTATGGTTGGTATGTTTGGTATGCTTGGTATGTTTGGTATGCTTGGTATGTTTGGTATGGTTGGTATGTTTGGTATGCTTGGTATGGTTGGTATGCTTGGTATGCTTGGTATGTTTGGTATGGTTGGTATGGTTGGTATGCTTGGTATGTTTGGTATGGTTGGTATGGTTGGTATGTTTGGTATGTTTGGTATGCTTGGTATGTTTGGTATGGTTGGTATGCTTGGTATGCTTGGTATGTTTGGTATGTTTGGTATGTTTGGTATGCTTGGTATGTTTGGTATGGTTGGTATGGTTGGTATGTTTGGTATGTTTGGTATGCTTGGTATGTTTGGTATGTTTGGTATGGTTGGTATGTTTGGTATGCTTGGTATGTTTGGTATGCTTGGTATGTTTGGTATGGTTGGTATGCTTGGTATGCTTGGTATGGTTGGTATGCTTGGTATGTTTGATATGGTTGGTATGCTTGGTATGCTTGGTATGGTTGGTATGCTTGGTATGCTTGGTATGGTTGGTATGCTTGGTATGGTTGGTATGCTTGGTATGCTTGGTATGGTTGGTATGCTTGGTATGCTTGGTATGGTTGGTATGTTTGGTATGGTTGGTATGTTTGGTATGCTTGGTATGTTTGGTATGCTTGGTATGGTTGGTATGTTTGGTATGCTTGGTATGTTTGGTATGCTTGGTATGCTTGGTATGCTTGGTATGTTTGGTATGTTTGGTATGCTTGGTATGTTTGGTATGCTTGGTATGTTTGATATGGTTGGTATGCTTGGTATGGTTGGTATGGTTGGTATGTTTGGTATGCTTGGTATGTTTGGTATGTTTGGTATGCTTGGTATGTTTGGTATGTTTGGTATGCTTGGTATGTTTGGTATGCTTGGTATGTTTGGTATGCTTGGTATGTTTGGTATGCTTGGTATGGTTGGTATGCTTGGTATGTTTGGTATGCTTGGTATGTTTGGTATGTTTGGTATGCTTGGTATGCTTGGTATGTTTGGTATGCTTGGTATGGTTGGTATGTTTGGTATGCTTGGTATGCTTGGTATGTTTGGTATGGTTGGTATGGTTGGTATGTTTGGTATGCTTGGTATGTTTGGTATGCTTGGTATGTTTGGTATGGTTGGTATGCTTGGTATGCTTGGTATGGTTGGTATGCTTGGTATGTTTGATATGGTTGGTATGCTTGGTATGCTTGGTATGGTTGGTATGCTTGGTATGCTTGGTATGGTTGGTATGCTTGGTATGCTTGGTATGGTTGGTATGCTTGGTATGCTTGGTATGGTTGGTATGCTTGGTATGCTTGGTATGGTTGGTATGTTTGGTATGGTTGGTATGTTTGGTATGCTTGGTATGTTTGGTATGCTTGGTATGGTTGGTATGTTTGGTATGCTTGGTATGTTTGGTATGCTTGGTATGCTTGGTATGCTTGGTATGTTTGGTATGTTTGGTATGCTTGGTATGTTTGGTATGCTTGGTATGTTTGATATGGTTGGTATGCTTGGTATGGTTGGTATGGTTGGTATGTTTGGTATGCTTGGTATGTTTGGTATGTTTGGTATGCTTGGTATGTTTGGTATGTTTGGTATGCTTGGTATGTTTGGTATGCTTGGTATGTTTGGTATGCTTGGTATGTTTGGTATGCTTGGTATGGTTGGTATGCTTGGTATGTTTGGTATGCTTGGTATGTTTGGTATGTTTGGTATGCTTGGTATGCTTGGTATGTTTGGTATGCTTGGTATGGTTGGTATGTTTGGTATGCTTGGTATGCTTGGTATGTTTGGTATGGTTGGTATGGTTGGTATGTTTGGTATGCTTGGTATGTTTGGTATGCTTGGTATGTTTGGTATGGTTGGTATGCTTGGTATGGTTGGTATGGTTGGTATGCTTGGTATGGTTGGTATGGTTGGTATGGTTGGTATGCTTCTGAACTATTTTAATAAGAGGAACGATTCTGCACATAAAAAATGAATTGGAGTAAACGTTGTTTTTTTTTTAATGTAGTGCAGTAGAAGTGGAAGTAGGCGAAAAAAATTATACTCCAAAAAAGTACAGATACTGCATTTCACTACTTAAGTACAGTACTTAAGTAGTTATACTTTGTTACTATACATCTCTGATAATGACAAATAAAGTACTTTATCTTTAGCTTCCAGGTCAAATCATGAATTTAATTTTCATTCCCGTATAGTCACTCACATCAACTCTAAAACTGAAAGAAATTCCCATTTTTTCCCTTTTTGGGGGGTCTTCACTTTTTTGTGTGAATTTTTGTGGATTTTAGAATGGTTTGTATATTTTTTTCCTCTGCATTTTTTCTTTCTTAGAGACAATATACATATATATATATATATATATATATATATATATATATATATATATATATATATATACACACACACAGAGTATGTGATGCACCAGAACAGGTAAATCAGTGGTGAATTTGCAGATCAGACACTGAAGCATGAAAAAGGGAAAAACTGAGAATAAAGGAGGGGGGTGAGGACGGTGTGCCCTTGCAGAGGCCGAGGATCAGCAAAGTGGGCGGGGCCTGTTGGCGCTCTGTGAGGTACGAGCTGTAAACAAGGAGCTGCAGGTTTTGGCATCAACCAACCAAATAACTGAGAAGAAGAAGAAGAAGAAGAAGAAAGGAAATGAGAGCGTTTGAATTCAGTCAGCTGCACACACACACACACACACACACACATATATATATATATATATATATATATATATATATATATATACTGAAAAAACACCCATATCAGTGAAGGAACACCCCCCCCCCCCTCTCTCTCTCTCTCTCCCCCCTCCCCCACCAAACCTTCAGCCTCTTTGTGGATTCATTGATCTACAAACATGCCTTTAACCCTTTACCGTTCTGGCCAGATTTCGCTTCAAACACCTGAAAAAAAAAACATCTGTAAAGTAAAAGTGCAGCTGTTCTTCAAGCGTTTGGTTCCAGATAAAATAAATGTTGCGTTTGTAAAGGAAACACCCTGGAGTTTAAAGTAAAACATTTGCTTTTACTGTTTATTTCACAGACCCCCCTCCCTCACCTTATTCTGTGGTGTTTAAATCAGGGTGCATATGTCTGTATTTGGTAGGAATGGACTGAAACACACCATGTACCAACACACCGGTGACCTTTGACCTTTACACTTCAAATTTGACAACTTTATTTGTAAAAATGTCAGTTTTACAGCATTTTTTCTATTGTTGTGTTTATGCATTTTACAGAGGAGACATTTTGGGGGAATTGTTAATTTTTCAAAATATAAAGACAAATAAATAAATTTGAAAAGAACAAATATTTTTTTATTTTATTGAAATTTGGTGATTATTTTGTTAATTTCATTCCAATTGATTATTTTTGGGTCATTTTTGTTAATGCTGTTTATTATTTTACTCAAATTCATTGACTCATTTTTTAAAAAATTTTTGTTAACATCATCGATTGTTTAATTCAATTTGTTGATTTTACTCATTTTTGCAGGTTTCGTTGATTATTTCGCTCATTTTTTTTAAAATTATTTTGTTAATTATTAATTTCTTCAAAGTGGCTCCATTTGGAAATTTTTGAGTAGAATCAACTGTTTAATGCTTCACATATAATACACAAAAAAAAATCATGAAAATAAATATTTCACATCCAAAAGTATCATCATCAATCATAAAATTTAATTATAAAAACTTGTATTCTGCTCAAAAAAAAATGTCATTCTTGCGTGTATTTTGTACTTAAATACTTTACTGGATTATATTCACTGAAGTGTTACCATAGAAACCGCGCCACATTTGTCCATATCCGTAGATAATTAATGAGATGACAGCCGAATTAAAATAAAAGAATCCAAATTTGTCCTATTTTTCTTTAGTGTAAACCTTCCTTTTGTGTCTGTGGTGTTACTGAATGCTTTATTCAGTACTTTCAGAAGTTTATTCACTTTTATTTAATGTGTGACAAGTGCAGGTGCATTCATATGGGAGTTGAATATATGGATTTTTATTAAAATAATGTCATCTATGTACCGGGACCGGGATGAGAGGCTGAGAAGAGGTTAATCCATTTTATTGATTTTGATTTGACTTTTAAATTTCGCCCTCTTGACAGAAAGTGTTGGACTCGTAGGCGTCTGCAGAGAATATGTGGGATGGTCATTTACATCCAGAGTCTGGATACAATCAGAAAAACCTTATTATTATTACTACATTATTCATGCAGCGTTTACAACACGAACATGAAGAAAGGTGCGTTTGTTTTTGTTTTTTTCCTGTGATGTAGGTGTGGAGGTAAAAAGGGTACATTGGATTTTTTTCCCTTTTTTTCTCCATTTGAAATATTCAGAAACGAACTGAAATGATCAAGAAGGTGAAGAAATAACAGGCCTGACGTGATGTCAAACACACGCCCGCATTGTTTCTGACAGACGTCGACTGCAGCTGTTTGTGTTGATCTTCTGCCCCCCCCCCACCCCCCGAGTCCAACATTAGAGGAAGAGGAAGAAAAGGCAGCGTTTTAAGCCTTTAACTCCTGACACTTTAGTACTTCTACAGGACAAAATTAAAGAAGAAAAGAAACAAATGAGCAACAAAATAAAGCAAAACAGCCAAAGTCATCAATAAAAATGAATAATGAACCAGTAATGTGAACAAAGACACAAACAGAACAAATGTGGAAAATAAATGGAAAAATCTAAATGGAGAAAAATAAGAAAAAAAAAAAAAAAATTACAAAATAATAAGTAACGTGGAAAAAAAATGAAGATTTTGTTGAAGAAAAAGAACTGGAAGAAGAAGTCCCTCAACCTCGTCCATCAAAGTGGGCGGGTCTTAATGGCTGATTGGTTCCAGTCAAATTGATTCCAGATAAAGGTTGATGCAGAGCTTATGAACACATTCCCATACACTGGGTGACCTTTAACCTCTACGTTTGTTTGGATACTTTAGGAAAATAAATTAAAAAAAAAAAAATTATAATACTGACTAGGACGAGGACTAGGATGAGAAGTAGGACAGGACTGGGACTGTCCTACTATTGGACTATTGGATGTCCCGGTCGCCCATGGTAACCGTGACTATCTGCCTCAGTGGACGTTTGACGTGTCCACCCTGTTGGTGTTTGTTGCAGTGACGTCGTCTTTCTGTTTACAGGACTCAGTTGTGTCGGAGAAAATGGCGAGTCGACTAATATGAGCGACTGTCTGCGGTGGGCGGGGCCTATTCCCCCCCAGGTCAGAGAGTGCAGAGTTCCCTGTAAGGACGACTGCACGCTAACGCCGTGGTCCAGGTTTTCCGAATGCGCTGGATGTGGAACCTTCCGGAGCCGCAAACGTTCCCTGACAGGTAAAGTTTACACTGGAACTGTTGGCAGGACTTTTTTTTTTTTTTATTCCTGTTTAATTCAGAATAAAAGTGAATTATTCTTTCACATGAACCATGGAAAATCCAGTTGAGTTTTTATATTCATGACTTTACATCAACATGTTCACTTTTCATCTCATAATTTAGCACTTTTTTTCTTCATATTTATGACTTTTTTTTTTTATCTCATAATCAAAACTGTTTTATCTCAATTGTGACTTTTTTTTTTCCATTTTTCCTAAATGTTCCGTCCATATCCACTAAACTGAGTAACTGTGACCTGATCAAACACATTCTAACCATTAACTCACTTTTACAGGATTTATTTTTTAGATACTTTTGAAACTTTTCTGATTTTTCTTTCTGCTTAAATCAGTTTTATTTCATTCATGTCAAAACAACAACAACAACAACAACAACAACACAGTTTTACTTTTTCCTTTATTACAGTTCAGTTCAGTTCAGTTGTTGTACTTTTTACTTTTAGCAGTTGAATCAGTACTTCTACTTTTACCAGTGTATTTTTTCACACCAGTAGCTGTACTTTTACTGCAGTACAGGATGTCAGTACTTTTACCACCTCTGTTTACCCGTTGTGTTGCATTTACCCAAAGAACCTTGAAACATATGGTTGAGTTCAACCTTTACAGAAGGAAAATATGTTCTATCGTTACTGTCACTGCAACACAAACTCATGTGGAAAAAAACTGCAACACACACACACACACACACACACACACATATATATATATATATATATATATGTGTGTGTGTGTGTCCATACATAGGAAACATAATACATTCCATACATATATGGTTGTCACCTGTATTTCTTTATATTTCAGTAAATACCTAAAGAATGCATTTGAATGAATAGAAATGACTACATGTCAGTCATAGAGATCAGGTTATATAAATAAAAATAGTTTATGTATGTCAAGAAATCTTTACTTTTCCTCTGTATGGAGACTTATGCGGAAACCCTGTATATGTGTGTTTGTAGTGTGTGTGTGTGTGTGTGTGTAAGTGTGTATTGTCCCTGTGGTTTAGTGTCAGGTCTAAATGAGGTCTTCTCTAGCTTGTAATCCTTCTTTCTGTGCAGATGGCCAAATGTGAATTACACGCTGTGGTTGCAGACCAGCCTGGATACTATTTGTCTTCATGAATATTTGATCCAATGCCAGAGGGGTTGCAGTAAACACAGCCCGTCTCCTTCCATAATACTCTTAGAATGTGAGCAGTGAAGTCAGCCTGAGCGAGAGGTGGTGGTGGTTTTATTTGGCTGCAGTTTGTGCGTATGTTCACTAGGTCAGAACAGGAATAAAAAGGTCAGCGTCTGTTTGTTTATGCTTTAACACTGTCAGGTACATGGACGTCAAGGGGACAGGTGCGTCTTTTCCAGTCTGGTCCATGTTACAGAGCAGGTCTGGTGCTGTTAGAGGACTGACAGCAGCTGAAACCACTGCACTAG
>CM035803.1:46570403-46577903 GCA_020466265.1 Siphamia tubifer
TGTCTGTCTGTCTGTCTGTTAGCAAGGTAAAAAGTTATGGATGGATCTGAATTAAATCTACAGGGTGGGTTGGTCATGGGGACGTCTGGAAGTGCGATCCGTGGGGGGTGCTGATTTGGATACAATTTTTAGGATGTGTTGGGAATGTCACAAGGAACAAATTAAATTTTAATTAAATTTTAAATTAAATGACATTTCTGTGGTGATCCAGAAGAGATCCTGGATTCTGGATCACTTTGAAATGTATTCTTCATTTACTGGAATGTCAATTTTCAAAGTGATCCACAATCCAGGATCTCTTCCGGATCACCACCAAAAGCTAATCATTTGTTCCTTGTGACATTCCCAACATATCCTGAAGATTTGTGTGAATGTTTAAAACTTGAGATTATTAAATTATTGATGAGAATGTTGCGGGTTGAGCCGCATTTTGTAATAAAATGTGATAAGTTTTTCATTTAATTTAGTCATAAAATGTTTAAAATATCTTTTCTTGTGTATGTATTATGTGAATTGCTCGAAATTTAAAAAAAAAATCAATCGATCAATGTTTATCCAGTGTCCAGATTTGGGCGTGGTACGTTCAGTGTGGCCACGCAGCGTCCAGACTCAGGTGTTAACGCAGTGCGACGCAGACGTACACGTAGGGCTGGGCGATTTTCTATTTTAAAAAAATTTCCGTTTTTTTCCCAAAAAACTCGATTCACAATACGATTTTTTTCCCACGTGGGCTAAATGAAAATGAGAACACTAGAAACGTGGTTTCTTTTGTCTTCTTTTTTAATTAAATAACATGTAAAACAAAAATACTTCTACAAATAAGTGTAAATAATAAATCAGTTGTGCAAAAGGTGCAACTGCAACCTGAGACTTTGTCTACATGAACTGTAGTAAGTCCAGACATATCCACCACTGTTACAGGAAAAACAGTGCAAAAAAATAGTGTAAAAGATACATTTTGTTGGAAAAAAGAAAGCTTAAAATATTTTAACAACTAAAACAATATACATTAATACTCATATTATATGAAAAACATTGTAAAAAACGTAGTAAAAGTAAGATAAAAATAAAACTAGTAACATTTTTACTTTGTAAGGACAAAATAAAACAAAACCTTATTATCAATCAAACTACTTCAATAAACCTGAACATGTTACCAATATTTTGGATATATGATGTTATTGTGTCTGTTATCGCTCCACATCGTGCTCCATGTTTATCATAAGGTGTGCCACGAGAAAAGCTTTCAGTCAGTGTTTGTTGAACATTTTGAAGAAGTGCTGGCAGCGCTAGTCTCTGCCTTTTCTAAGAGTTCTGCTTTTCTCCACTGGATGCTTTCTCTTCAGATGTGAACACAGTGGTCGTACCGCTACCGTCAACAACAACAGTCTGAAGACACAGCTGACAACCAGGCAGTAGCTGGGCTTCGTCAGACCCTAAAAACCCAAACCGATTCCACACAACTGAACCTTTAGAACCTTTTTAGGAGTCAGCGTGTCTCCCTCACTGGAGGCTCCATATTACTCCCCGTGCCTCAGAAGAAGGGGATCGTAGGCGGGGCCTGGGGTGAAACACTACGGAAAGCAGCCTGGTTCATGGTTTTCTTTTTGCGAGGAAAAAAAGTGCAAAAAATGTGTGTGTGTGTGTGTGTGTGGGGGGAATCTGATTGCACGATTTTCCGAAAATATGAATCGATTTTGCCATAAAACTCGATTTTAAATCTAAATCGATTTTTTTGCCCAGCTCTACGTACACGTGTACATTTAAGTTGAGTGTGACCGTCCCATGAAAGTGTCCAACTGACGTGACAGCGAGTGGATGATGTGCACATGATGACGCAGATTATACAAGTATTTTAAACAGATGAATTTGTCTGTGATAATATATGTGTGGGAGCAGAAGCAGTAACATAATAATAGTTGTGGCTGATGTAAAGCAGACAGTGGATCATCAGGGACATCTTTCATTCGTCCGACAGCTTGACAGGCTGGATCTGTTACTGGTCCACATATGACAAGTGACAGCGTCTGCAAGAAACATGTGCCATCCATCTGCTGTTGGACACTTCTCTATTTATATACAGGCATATAATGAGCTGAACTAATGCTGGCCACACTAACTGGGAAAAAAAATGAGAACTAATCCTGTCAAGATTTACACAGATTAATCTGATTATAAATTTTAACACAATTAATTGAAACAGTTGTTAAACGTGTTAATCGCATAAATATTAATATTTTAGCTCATGTTTTGGTGTTTTTTTCTGTATTTTAGAAGAGTTTTTGAATGTTTTGGATTACCCCGCCTTCGCCCATGGTAGCTGGATTAGGCCCCCAGTGACCCCTGCGACCCTAGTGAGGATAAAGCAGGTTCAGATAATGAATGAATGAATGAATATATATATATATATATATATATATATATATATATATATATATATATATATATATATATATATATATATATATAGTAAAGTAATAATCCTTTAACAATAAAATAACCTGAAACTAAAGTGTCATTCTACCAACATCCTGCTTGTTTTTAGATCCACTGTGAGTTGAATTAACAATAACCTAAAACATAATACTGAGAAAAAGATTTTTTTTTTTAGTTTATGTAATGTTGTAAGTAATGCACATTTAAAATGAGTTGGACACTGCTGCATTGTGGGAAATACACTTAATACTAAGTGTTCTGCATACGGTAGGTGATGCTGAACACTTACTGCACAAGGTAAAACATAGTATAATATAGAGTCCTATAGTAATAATTTATCTGTATTATGACTCATAACGCCCTGTAAATGTACGCTAGTGTATTTTCTTTCAGAGAAACTGTTCTGACCTTTAGGAAGTAAGTGAAATAAGTGAGTCAGTAACAAAATGAGGCAGAAAAAAAAGCAAAGAAAGGGGTGAATTAATCAGAATTGGTGGTAGCATTTGTCTCTGGCTGCTAATTCCCTCTGCATCGTGCTTGGCTGCTGCTTCTGTCTCCTGCATATTTTACTTTGAATGTTTCCATATGTAATATTACTGGTGTTAAATATTAACAAACAGCACCTGAAGGCATCATTAGAGTGTTTAGAGGACGAAATGCTCAAGTTCTACCAAAGAAAAAGAACTGAAGCCATCCAGGAAATATATAAAAAGCCTCTAGAGCAGAGGTGTCAAACATGCGGCCTGGGGGCCAAATCTGGCCCGCCTAAGGATTCAATCTGGCCCTTTGGATCAATTAATGAAATGCAAAAATGACACTAAGATATAAGTCTTTTTTTTTTCGTGGTCCACATTCCATAACCTATAAATATTCACAAGTAAAAAACAATTCTCTTTGTAAATGATTTTTTTTTTCATTTTGTGACACTAAAACAAAGTATAATTTCACAAAAAAATCTCAATAATCAGAATAAATATGAAAAATTGGAAATATCTTAAGAGATTTAAATAAAAATGTAATAATATTCCACTAACACTACTGAATATTTTGTGTAACTGTAGATCCAGTGTGACCTGTAAGTTAGAATGTATATGTGTACATGATAAACTAAAGCCTAATATTGTTTGTTTCCATAATGTAATTTACTTTTTTTACTCTTAAACAGAGAGAAAATCTTGAAGTTGACATTATTTGTATATTACACTGCCTGTATATTACAATATATTCACTTTACAGGTTCTAAATACTGGAATATGTACAAATCTGTTGTATAAATAACGATAACAAATGTGAAAAATTGGAAATATCTTAAGAGAAGTAAGTACAATTTTAATAATATTGCACTTATTACTCAATCTTTTGTGCATCTGTAGATCCAGTGTGTCTATAAATTAGAATGTATGTGTGTAAATTATAAACGAAAGCCTAATAATGCAATTTGACTCCTTCTAAAACAGAGAGAAAAGTATATTATCGTGTAATTTTTTTTCTTTACTGGTACGACCCACTTCAGATCAAATTTAGCTGAATGTGGCCCCTGAACTAAAATGAGTTTGACACCCCTGCTCTAGAGGGAGTAGTGAGTCAGTCTGCTGCTGAAAACCAACACCGCAGTACCGTTGAGCAAAGCCTCAGAAAGTGACCAGACGACAGGAGGAGAACCATCAAACCCAAAACACCTGAATTTAACCCCTTAATGCCTACTGTTGCAAATATGCTACATACCAAATAGTCTATGTATTGCATATGTATGTGTGTGTGTGTGTATGTGTGTGTGTGTTTTTTGTGTGTGTGTGTGTGTGCGTGTCTATTTGTTAATTTTGTCCTGGTTTTTATTTCCAGTTTTTTCACTGTATTTATTCAACTTTATTCACTCACATTTTTGCAGCATTTACAGAAATAAAAACTAAACTTAATCGACATGTTATTTTCACAGACTTTTGTTCTTTTAGGATCATTCAGTTTCTGTCTTTATCGTCTGTGCGTCAGGTCGCAGTAAAAAGAAGGAGCGCTGCCTGAATGAAGCTGTGTTTCCACTGGAGGAACGTCAGGCCTGTCCCTGTCCACACTTTGTGTCCCAGCCTTTTGGGAACTGGTCCGCCTGTATCTTAGCTCCTCCTTCAGCCTCGGTGTCGCAGCAGGGATGGATGAGCCAGCGGCAGGTCAAGGGGTGTGGCCTGGGCCGGCGCTACCGAGCTGTGGCCTGTACCCACCCCACAGGACGCCCACTGGAGCCCGCGGTCTGCACACAGGACGGTAAGACACGCCCACTGGACTGGCCAAGACACACCCACTAGACAGACTAAGACACGCCCACTGGACTGACCAAGACACGCCCACTGGACTGACAAAGACACACCCACTAGACTGACCAAGACACGCCCACTGGACTGACCAAGACACACCCACTAGACTGACCAAGACACACCCACTCGACTGACCAAGACACGCCCACTGGACTGACCAAGACACACCCACTGGACTGACCAAGACACACCCACTAGACTGACCAAGACACGCCCACTGGACTGACCAAGACACACCCACTAGACTGATCAAGACACACCCACTAGACTGACCAAGACACACCCACTAGACTGACCAAGACACGCCCACTGGACTGACCAAGACACACCCACTAGACTGACCAAGACACACCCACTAGACTGACCAAGACACACCCACTAGACTGACCAAGACACGCCCACTGGACTGACCAAGACACACCCACTAGACTGACCAAGACACACCCACTGGACTGACCAAGACACGCCCACTGGACTGACCAATACACACCCACTGGACTGACCAAGACACGCCCACTGGACTGACCAATACACACCCACTAGACGATCAAGACACGCCCACTGGACTGACCAAGACACGCCCAGTGGAATGACCAAAACACGCCCACTGGAATGACCAAGCCCCGCCCCCTCCGGTTGTATTGCAGCACAAGTTTAGATATTCCTTTAATCCAAAACATGAGTTATTTTTAGATGCTGTTTGAATTATGCATGATTTAAGTTTTTTAAAAAACATAATTAAAAAGTCATAAATATAAGCTAAGAAATGCATAATTATGCGAAAAAGAGTTGACATTCTGATATAAAACAACATCTGAAATTCTAAAAAGTCCTAATTATAATTATGACATTTAAAAAGCCATAAATATGAATAATTTTTTAAAAAACTCATAATTATGAGATTTAAAAAACTATGAGACAAAATAAATATGAGATAAGAAATGAATAATTATGAGAAAAAGAGTGTAAATGATAAATAAAGTCACAGTTTCCTCCACTTCTGTTACCTCTGAACACACTTATATTTCATCCTGTCACATGTGTTTATTTAAAATGCAGCATCATTAATCATTTCCTAAAATGTTGAAACACTTTTACTGGAACATTATTAACTAAAAGTTAGAGTAAGACACAGATGAAGACATTTGAAGAACAAGGTCTGAAGAGACTGATTTATATGATTACTGTCACATGTTTAGTTTGAAAAATAAATATTCTGAGAATGTAAAGAGTATAAAGTACAGATATTTATATAAATGTAAAGAGTATAAAGTACATATATTTATATAAATGTAAAGAGTATAAAGTACAGATATTTATATAAATATAAAGAGTATAAAGTACAGATATTTATATAAATGTAAAGAGTATAAAGTACAGATATTTATATAAATATAAAGAGTATAAAGTACAGATATTTATATAAATGTAAAGAGTATAAAGTACATATATTTATATAAATGTAAAGAGTATAAAGTACAGATATTTATATAAATATAAAGAGTATAAAGTACAGATATTTATATAAATGTAAAGAGTATAAAGTACAGATATTTATATAAATATAAAGAGTATAAAGTACAGATATTTATATAAATATAAAGAGTATAAAGTACATATATTTATATAAATGTAAAGAGTATAAAGTACAGATATTTATATAAATATAAAGAGTATAAAGTACAGATATTTATATAAATATAAAGAGTATAAAGTACATATATTTATATAAATGTAAAGAGTATAAAGTACAGATATTTATATAAATATAAAGAGTATAAAGTACAGATATTTATATAAATGTAAAGAGTATAAAGTACAGATATTTATATAAATATAAAGAGTATAAAGTACATATATTTATATAAATGTAAAGAGTATAAAGTACAGATATTTATATAAATATAAAGAGTATAAAGTACAGATATTTATATAAATGTAAAGAGTATAAAGTACAGATATTTATATAAATATAAAGAGTATAAAGTACATATATTTATATAAATGTAAAGAGTATAAAGTACATATATTTATATAAATGTAAAGAGTATAAAGTTACTTCCAGTAGTGGTAAAGAGTGTGTACTGTGAGTGTGTACTGTGAGTGTAGTACTGTGAGTGTAGTACTGTGAGTGTAGTACTGTGAGTGTGTACTGTGAGTGTAGTACTGTGAGTGTAGTACTGTGAGTGTGTACTGTGAGTGTAGTACTGTGAGTGTAGTACTGTGAGTGTGTACTGTGAAGGTGTACTGTGAGTGTAGTACTGTGAGTGTGTACTGTGAGTATAGTACTGTGAGTGTGTACTGTGTGGGTCCTTCCAGGTTTGTTGGTGGAGTCGTGCCTGGTCCCGTGTCCGTCAGACTGTAAACTGAGCGACTGGTCTTCGTGGTCGTCCTGCAGCACCTCCTGTGGCAGTGGACTGAAAATACGCTCTAAGTGGCTGAGAGAGAAAGCCTTCAACGGAGGAAGACCTTGTCCTAAACTGGACCTGAAGAACCAGGTAAGAAGAAGAAGAAGAAACACTGGAGTTTTAATCTGTGGAAGAACCAGGGATTCAATGATTTAGTTTGGATCATGGGAATGACCCTGTGGGGGGGGGGTTACAATGCCCCCCACTCACAGGACGGATCATGATGTTGACATTGGTGGGGACATAATTTGACGACTTCCTCGCGAGAGACAGCAACAATAAATAAAAATAAATAAATAAGAACACGGCTAAAATAATTAAAATAATGTACGATAATAATAATAATAATA
>CM035803.1:46580403-46635403 GCA_020466265.1 Siphamia tubifer
GTTTACAAAACTAATTTGTTCCACAAGTGGTTTCGTAACATCATTTTACATGTAAAAGGTTCCCAGGCCCCCAATACTACCCCCTAAACCCTTTAAAATGATAAAAGTATACACATTTTGTATGAAATACGTGTTAAAAGTAAAAGAAAATTATTTATCAAACCATTAAAATGAACAAGACATGCAAATCATCGACATACTATTGTGGTTGTTTTAATTATGGTCAGTGTTTTTTGTCCGTTTGGGTCAAACTTTAACCTTCAGTGTTTGTCGACGGATCAGGAATCACTTTCTTTGGGCCCATGATGAATAATGAATAATAATTAACACGCTGTAAAAACTGAGCAAACAACAGTAAAGATGTTTCCACACTGACCACAGTAAGAACTCACATGAAAAGCATCATGGGTAACTCCCTCCTAGCCAATGGGAGAACAACTCTATCAAACAGTGAATATGATGCTACGTACAGCACGTACAGTACTGTATTTACGTTTCAGGGTTTCATTTCATAACTTGAATTTTCTTTGATATTCAGAGACGAAAGGACATTTGGTAACTTGGGTTATTTGTTAGTTGTGTCTTTTGTAATTTGAGGTATTACTGTATTTTATCAAATTTTTGGTAGTTTTTTTCTGTATTTTAGAAGTGTTTTTGAAATTGTTTTGGATTTTTCATCACTTTTTTTGCATTATCTTATTTTTTTGGGTAAATGTTAGAGGAATGGAAAATTACAAAATAAAAGGTCAAAAAGATTAGATAGAAGATCGTATTCAGAGACGAACATTTTCCGTAAAGGTGTTTTTCGTAACTTGGATTATTCATTAGTTGGGTCTTTTGTAAATTGAGGTATTACTGTATTTCTACCCCCCACCCCCCAGTGGTGCAGTCAGACAAACAGTTGGCTCGAGTACAAACTTATATTCCGCTCACACTTCAATGACAAGCTTTATTACCCAGAAAGCAGTGGGGCTTCTCTTCTAGGTGACCTGTTTGTTCTCTCATCTTTATAGTGGGATCAGATGTTTTTTTTTTTCACTTTGTATGATTTCACCTTTTTACTTTTTCTTTGGCATGAAACACGTGCATTTATCCATTAAAGACCCGAACCTAGATTTGGTTAAAAAAAAAAAAAAAAAAATCATAATTTTTCTATTTTTCATATTAAAGCCATTGAATTTACTTAGAGTTTTTAATGGCCACCAACATGATAAGTGGATTAAATATAGAAAAATTGGAGGGAAATGCTACAATTTGAGAGTACAATCTAATAAATGATAATAAATCATTTAGCACTTTAGGGGTGTTTTGTAGATTTTTCTCTCTTTTTTTTATTTACCAATAAAAACCCATGTAGTTGGAGAAATAATGTTTGGAGATGCTGGTTTCTACATTCAGTTAATGATATATTTACTGAGAAAAGTCATTTTTTTCTTCAGTTTTCTGTGTTTTTAATAGAATAACCTCCACTTTAATCTGAGCTTTTATGAACATCTACATGATCAGTAAATTAAATGTGGGGAAAATACTGGATTTTTGTTGAAGAAATGCAAAATACAGAGGATTTTTTAAAAAAAAAGGTAATAAATCACTGAAGAAAGGTTATAAAAAAAGAAAATGTCATTTGGGAGGTGCTGCAGTGCAGTGGGTCTTTAAGGGTTAAAGGGACAGTTCAGTATGTCATCAGCGTCTTTACCTGGTGAGAGCGAAAGTAGTCCCGGCAGGTTTCCTGGGGTCAACAAAATAAAACGTGTTTCTTCTCAAAACAGTATGTGTTTGAATGAGTGATTTATTTACATAACAAAACCGTCACAGAACAAAATCCCACACCTTGTAATTGCTTGGAGCTACTTTCTATCAATAGTGATCAATGCACAAACTACCTTCACAGGGGCGGCTGTGGCTCAGTTGGTAGAGCGGGTCGTCCAATGACCAAAGGGTTGGCAGTTCGTGTCCAGGCTCTGGCCGTCTTCCAGTAGGACTGACAGAACCTTAGAAACCTACTGGTGTGTGAGTGTGTGTGAATGGGTGAATGTGAGGCTAATGTAAAGAGCTTTGAACCATGAAGGTGGAACAGAACTATAGAAGTGAAGAACATTTACTTTCAGCAGTGTTAGCGGCTGTTAGCATTGTTCGCTATTAAGAGAAAGTAGGATTACGAGGTGTGAGTTTTTGTTCCATGACTGTTTTGTTATGTATATAAATCACTCATTCCAACACATACTGTTTTGAGAAGAAACACGTTTTATTTTGTTGACCCTGGAAACCTGCCGGGACTACTTTCGCTCTGACCAGAACCGGACCAGAACTGGGCTCACAGGACACTGTGGGGGGTAAGTCAGTGTGGGTGCACCAGAGTAAAGACACTGACGACAAACACATTCATCTGAAAAATACTGAACTGTCCCTTTAAATATGGGGAAAATACTGGACTTTTGTTGAAGAAATGCAAAATAAAGAGCATTTTTGAAAATAACAAATGCTGACGAATCACTTAAAAAGGTTATAAAGAAAGAAACTTTCATTTGGGAGTCACATTGGGTCGTTAAGGGTTAAGGAGAAAACAAAAGCCTAACCCAGGGGTAGCGGTAGACAGATGGGGAGGTTTGATATTGGGTAGTCAGACTTTATCCAGGCTGTGAATATTCTGTGACAGCACATCTCACATGGGGTCATGGTTTTCCAGAGGGGAAGTGTTTTATGAACGCTGGCGCTGCGCTCCAGCGGGCTTAAAGGACACTCCAGTTTGTAGAGGTCAGCATGTAGATGAGGCAGAAAGATTCCCTGGTGTTGGAGGTTTGTGTACAGATGGTTAAGTGTCCACTAACAAGCTCTATCTGCCCCCTGTTGTAATAGCCCGTAATAACAGCGGCCGTTTAGAGTGAGCTTCCTGAGGCCGACGCCCTGGTGCATTGATCTGCAGCTCATTGTTAATATCATCAAAGCGTCTCTTTTAAAGAGCAGCGCATCTGTCTGAGGTACGAGCGCAGACGTTTTACTGCCCACCTGCTGCTGCCGCTGCATTAAACTACAGTCCGACTATCACTACTACTGCTTCTGCTCAGCGTCTGTAAAACCACACTTTCTCCTTCAAACACTGAACTTCATTATTACTTTACCTGCAAATATTACACAGAATATTACACTGCTCTGTAACTGCTTTAGAAATGATCTGCTTCTGACATTAAAGCAGTCATTCCATGGTTATTTCATTAATATCTCTATGTTCTCCATTGTTATTGAATACATTGTGCGTTGGTTGTGTTTAAAAAAAAAACAGTGGGTTGTTTTGTTTCCAGCTGTTTTTGAACGCTCCTTTCTCATACATATCCATGACACGGTGATGAGGCGTCTCTGATTGGCTCATAGAATGAATGTGTGAAGGGACACGCCCCCCTCCCCCTCTGGCTCTGTGTGTGTTTACCATCCCAGAGTAACATCCTGTTAAGTTTGGTGCCGTCACTTGTTCTGAAAACATCAGAGGAAAAAGAGGAAACCTGAAATAGTTGGTTGCCGAGTGCAGAGCTTTGGAAATTCATTACTCCGCTGCATTTTTTTTCTTTTAAAACAACAACCTGTTGGTCGGCTGAGCTTCGCTGTCGCATACATTTACATTTATAATGAAATACTGGACTATGTTTTTAAAAGAATGCAATGAAATCGTGAATTTCCAGACCATCTATCTTCAAATATGTGCGTCATGGCAACCAGACAGAATGACAGGAATAATGTTCCAGAAGAATGAAGTGTTTTGATGACAGAAGAATTATTGAATTCAGATCAGAATAAACCAGTGACTTTATTCTGACTTCATTTTAATAGTGAATTATCATTTTCAACTGGAATTAGGTGTTTACATTGTTCATCTGAAAGAAGAATGAACCTTTATTCTGTATTAGGGACAGCCATGGCTCAGTTGGGAGAGCGGGTCGTCTATTGAAGGGTTGACGGTTCGATTCCTGCTCTGTCCTAGTCTGTCCGTTGTGTCCTTGGGCAAGACATTTTACCTTCTTTGCCTTCAGTATCACTCACACTGGTGTATGAATGCATATGAATATTTGGTGGTGGTCAGAGGGGCTATAGGCACAAAATGGCTGCCAGTCTTCTGTCAGTCTGCCCCAGGGCAACTGTGGCTACATATGTAGTTTACCACCACCAGAGGGAGCATGTGAGAGTGAATGAATAATGGATCAACAAGGTTTTGGGTGCCTTGAAAATCACTATAGAAATCTAATCCATTATTATTATTATTATTATTATTAGTAGTAGTAGTAGTAGTATTATTATTATTATTATTATTATTATTATTATTATTATTATTATTATTATTATTATTATTATTATTATTAATAAAAAGGAATAAAAACTCTCCTGTAAACAGTTGTACTATAGTGAATGTTAGCGTTAGCATCCTGGTGCCTGCACTTCCTCCAGCACACATTTCCCCTCCAGCCAGAAGTGACTGTCATGACACAAACTACATTTACAGCCAAACACAACTCATCCTGTCATCACAGGGTTGAGTGAGCAAGAGAGAGGGAGGGAGGGGGGGGGTGATGGAGAGAAAGAGAGGGGGGGGGCGGAGAGAGACAGAAAGAGAGGGGGGGTAGAGAGAGAGAGAGGGGGGGCGGAGAGAGGGATGGAGAGAGAGAGGGGGGGGGGGTGGAGATGGAGAGAGAGAGACCGAGAGAGAGAGAGAGAGAGAGATGAGAGACAGAAAGAGAGAGAGAGGGATGGAGAGGGAGAGAGATGGAGAGGGGGGGCGGAGATGGAGAGAGAGACAGAAAGAGAGAGAGAGAGGGATGGAGAGAGAGAGAAATGGAGAGAGGGGGGGGTGGAGATGGAGAGAGAGAAAGAGAGAGAGAGAAAAAGAGAGAGAGAGAGAGAGAGAGACACCATGAAAATAATGAGCAGAAATGACCACAGCTGTCAAACAGACTGTGTAGGAGTGAAGCTGTAAAGTGTGTGTTAATGAGCGAGTCTGGAAGAGTCTGGAACATTCTCCACATTCGACTCAAAAACTGATCAAGAGAAAATCTAATCAATATGAATAATTCATGGATCAAATGAGTGAAAGTCCATCAGTGCAAAGTGTGTTTGGTAAGATGTGAGTGTTGCTACAGGTTTCATCCACTAAAAACATTTGATTAAAGACTCAGAAGATCAGAGTTAACCCTTTAAAGCCTGCTGTCGCTAATATGCAACGCACCAAAATAATATGTCGTATGTATGAAGGTCCAGTGGTTTTCAAATAGTTTTTGATTCATTCCATATTTATTTGTTTTTATGTAAGATTGTATTTCGATTCAAATTTTTTTTGCTTTGCTCAAGTTTTTTTTGTTTTTTTGGTAATTACAAGATTTTGGTTGTAGTTTAAAGATTTTATTTTTTTAGAATTTTTTGCGTCATATATAATTATTTTTATTTTTATTTTTTTTAATTCAAGTCTTTTTTTGCTTAGTTTTCTAGTGGAATATTTACTAAATAAAGCAGCATACATGTGGAATAACACACCATCATATAAAGCCAACACTAACGTCAGTTATTTTCTCATTCTGTTTCAGACTGTGTTTGTTTCAGACTGACTTCAAACCTCAGACTGAAACACAGATGTTAAAGACAAACACATACATTGAATTTATAATTGCAGGACACATTTGAATTTCTTCACATATGCTACAAGTTTCTTCCTCCAAATGTTGAGACATAAAATCCAGGCTGTTCAGTTTGAGTACCTGTCAGTACCTGTCAGTACCTGCTTCATGTTAACGCCTGCGGCATCAACTGCAGTCACTGTGTCCCTGTCCATACCCCAAAGCTTTTCCACCTGTGTGTGTAGAATGATACCAACCTATGACACTTTCTACAATTATAACACAGTAGAAAAGTCTGACTTTTACACTAGTTTGACTGTTTTTATAATAATAATAATAATAATAATAATAATAATAATAAACAGACAGATGAAAAGGTCATGTGGAGTGTTATAACTTCATGAATCATATTAAATCTGTGATCTTGTCCAATCACAGATCATTATCAGTCATTATGTTAAATCACTAGTTCATGAAAAAGCAAATCTCTGCTGTGACCTTGATGCAACATTTCAAACTGAAACTTGGTTTGTTTCATCCTTATCTGTGTTTCTTTCTAAATGACAAATTCCAGAACGATCCGTCAAGAAATGGTGACGCTAGAGTGACATGTACGCACTGACGAACATAACTTCACGAGACTCTGATTTAGGAAGTTAATAAAAGCTGGTAAAAACATGACCTCTTTTTTCTTTTGGAGGTGTTATGCATTTCTTATCTCATATATGTGACCCACCACCACCAAACCAGGCATAAGTCGCACTGAGCCGTTCAGAGCTACAGCCAAATTTAGGCTGGAAGGTGATTTGTTATTTGTGTTTACATTTTATCAAAAAACGGTACCTTAACACCTCTATGTTCACTTCCTGTGGTCATTACATTGAAATCCAATCAATAAAGGTGTTTATTGAGTCAATTATTTAAGCGGCGACAAAAGTTCAGGTATTGCTGAGCAAAGACAAAGACGACTTCCACCTCTTTTCGCCGAACAAAACGATCTCCGTTCCGTGGGTAAACACCCAAGTGTTTGGTACGAGGTAAAAGCTTATATTGAATGTTCTGTCCAATGGTGTAAGCCAAATGATTATAATACGTCACACTTCTGTCCTATTATTATAATATATAAAACTTCTGTGACATGTCCATCAGAGTGTCCTTTAACATCTGTCAACAATTTGTGTCAATCGGATACAAATTATTATGCGTTGCTAAGGACTTCCTACCCCAAAACAGTCCAAAACTTTAACGGACAATATCTAAAAATATGCAAATTGTAAAATATGTCCAAATGTGGATATTAAAATGACCATAACTTTGGTTCTACTTGTGATAGAAACATCATTTTTTCACCATCTTAAACCTTAGTTTCCACTCTACCAAGATACACACATAACTCTGTTTGGATTTACACACACTTATGCCTGGTTTACTGGTGGTGGGTCACATTTAGACTTTTTATTCCTACATTTTGACTTTTAATCTCATAACACTGACACCTACATTTTCTGTCCATATCCATCCACTAAACTGAAGTAACTGTGACATTTTCTATACACTAACCCAATGATCAGGTCAAATGTTTGCCAGGGGGCGGGGCTTGTTGTGCCTGGAATCACTTCTTCATAGAAAACAACACAACATGTTTGTTTGTTTGTTTGTTTTTTTCCTTCACTATCCGGCGTCAGTGCTGCCGCCGTATGTCTGTGGTGAAGTTAACGTTTGTGGTTGTGTTTGTAATGAAGGCGTTGATGTTTAGAATGAACCGCTCACATGTGAACACACTCTGATTAAATATTCCAGTCATTAACAACACGGCCGTTTGAGCTTTAATGAGGCCGCTCACTGCTAAATGTGTTCCGCTCATGTGCTCGGATGATTTTATTTCCTTCTATTAATAATACATTTGAATTGTTTCTTAATTACAGTCCTTCCACAAGACCAAACCTGTCTGTTAGTGACAGGAAGAAAAGCTTCTACAGCCTTTGACACCTTCTTCCTGTCAGTCTGCACTCTGGGAATAACACTCCTGGTAACAACCACTCCCACTGGAACACAAACACATGACAGACAGACTGACCAATGGGAGGCCTCAGAACAAAGCCTTCTGATGTTGAAAAAATTACCATATTTGTACAATCTATACATGATTGGAAAGAATTTTAATAAACTTTCAGATAAATATAAAATCTTCCTTTCTGAAATTTGTCCCAAGTGACTGGTTTTGTGTCACGGATGACGTCAAAATGTGACGCGATCGAGCCACAGGTGTTGAACCATCTAATGTCCGAAGCTGAGATGCTAACGTTAGCCTTTGTTCTGTTTGGGTTAAAATGTTGATGTTTGTGTCTCGTCAGTGGACGTTGTGACGTTACAGTGAACTTTAAGACAAGGTGTTTATTGTTGGACACACATTCCTCCACTGACATCATCACGACCCGTCGACTCAACTTCGACTTTTTTGACAGATAAGTCGACTTGGTGGTTAATGCCCCAGTGGGTGTCGTCATGTCAGCTGGTGTCGTCATCCTCAGCTGCTAGCGTGACTACAGGCTGTGAGTCTAGTGTTGTACCTGGATGTTCAGCTCATATTTCTGCTTCATTAGACTCAGTGTTTTTCAGCTCAGTGCAGGTGCATCTACCTGAGGCCACAGACGTATAATTAAACCAAAGAAACTGTTCCCTCTGCAGCCCCACTCTATCACTATATCTGAATTTACACTTTTATTAATTTGACTTTTATTCTCATTTTTTTTAGTTTTTATCTGGGAATGTTGACTTATGTTATCATTTTGACTTTTTATCTCATTATTTTGACTTTTTATCTCATTATTTTGACTTTTTATCTCATTATTCTGACATTTTATCTCATTATTTTGACATTTTATCTCATTATTTTGACATTCTATCTCATTATTCTGACATTTTATCTCATTATTCTGACATTTTATCTAATTATTCTGACATTTTATCTCATTATTCTGACATTTTATCTCATTATTTTGACTTTTTATCTCATTATTTTGACTTTTTATCTCATTATTATGACTTTTTATTTCATTATTCTGACATTTTATCTCATTATTCTGACATTTTATCTAATTATTCTGACATTTTATCTCATTATTCTGACATTTTATCTAATTATTCTGACATTTTATCTCATTCTGACATTTTATCTCATTATTTTGACATTTTATCTCATTATTCTGACATTTTATCTAATTATTCTGACATTTTATCTCATTATTCTGACATTTTATCTCATTATTTTGACTTTTTATCTCATTATTATGACTTTTTATTTCATTATTCTGACATTTTATCTCATTATTTTGACATTTTATCTCATCATTCTGACATTTTATCTCATCATTTCAACATTTTATCTCAGAGTCTAGTGTTGTACCTGGATGTTGAGCTCATATTTCTGCTTCATTAGACTCAGTGTTTTTCAGCTCAGTGCAGGTGCATCTACCTGAGGCCACAGACGTATAATTAAACCAGAGCGATACTTGGTCATGTGTTCTGTTCCCTCTGCAGTGCCGCTGCTGAAGCCTGCCGATTGTTCCTACATTTTTCAGCAGCTCTATTTTCACTTCGACCCCCCCAGACACCCAGATGGTCCAGAACATTTACTGGAGACACAAAGGTTAATCATAGCTTCTACCTGCTAATTATACAAGTAAATTGCAGCGGGTGTCTGGGTGAATACTAACTATGTGTTCTCCACTGATAATTCTGATCACTTTTGAAGAAGGAAGGAAAAGTATTTACCTTTCACTTTTTTTATAACCAAAAGATGATTAAATAATTTACTATTGACCCATGAAGACCCCAACGTCCACCTTTAAACAAACTATTTATTTGTGTCACCGTGCTATGTTCACATTTGTTGTGGGTCATCTTTTAATTACATTAACGTTAGCCTTTCATTTACATCACGCTAGCTAGCTTTTTATTTTCTTCATGCTAGCCTGTCATTCACATCATGCTAGCCTTTTAGTTACATTATAGTAGTCTTTTTCATTTACATTGGAATAGTATTTTATTTGCATTGCGGCAGCATTTTTTTAATTTGCGTTGCTGTGCTATGTTCACTTTTATTATGGGTCATATTTGCATCATGGTAGCCTTTTATGTGCATCACGCTAGCCTTTTACATGACATGACTTTTTGACAGTTTGTGAAGATAAAATCCAACACGTTAACAAACACAGGAGGTCAGAGAGAAAGTGAAAATAAAAACATCATCTGTGAATCAAACTGTGTTTGTGATCAGTGAAGTGTGACAAAACACACACTGTGCTTTTAATATGACTGCATGTGTGTGTGTCTGTTTCCCTATCTTTATGGGGACATTGATATGTTTACACAGTCACACTATGGGGACCTCTGACACTATGGGGACCATAATTCAGGTCCCCACGAGTAAAACAGAAATGATGTGGCCCTATAAATACATTAATTATTTTTTTCTGGAAGTCCCCATAAAGCATGAAGGAAACATGTGTAAAGTGAAACATGTATTTTTCAAAGGTTTTTGAAGATGAGTTTACTTACAAAAAAAAAAGCTTTTTTTTTTTTTAATTACCTCAGCGAAGGAGGTTATGTTTTACCTGGTGTTTGTTTTTTTGTTTATCAGTCAGATAACTCAAAAAGTTATGGATGACTTTTAATGAAACTTTCAGAGATGATTGATAATGCATCAAGGAAGAAACCATTACATTTTGAGCTATAAAGGTCAAAGGTCAAGGTGCCAGTGAAGGTCCACAGTTCAAACACATCAGTGGTGTTATCTCAGAATCCAGACCAGATAGTATCAGCTGTTTTTTATTTTTTTTCATTCACTTCATCTGACCTTCTGACCTCAGATGAGATAACACCCATAGGCTCCATGACGTCACGTAAAGACGTCATATAACGTCATACGTGGTCGAATATTGAAATGGACACATCTGAAAAACTGGACCCAGGATTTCTGTGAATGTTTTTAAACCCTCTAAGGGATTGTTAATGAGCCATAAAATAAATGGTTAGTGAACACAGAACACTAGTTTATAAATAAGTTGTGAACATCCAGGTCCAAACCTTGGCAGATTTAATGTGTTAGCGTTAGCGTTAGCACAGACTGGTGCTGCTTCACTGAGCTCAGACTGATCTAGTTATTATTATTATTATTGATTTATTTTATTATTTATTTTTTCATTTTCTTATTCATTTTTAATTATTTATTTTATTTTTTAGAAGTATTACTTATTTGTTTTTTGTATTTAATTTAATTTTTAAAAAATTTTTATTTTATCTAAAAAAAAAGATGTTTACACTCACTACCTAATCACTACTTGATTATAAATGTAGTCCCCATGAAACAAGTGTGTGTGTGTGTGTTCAGAAAAAACCCCACAGTAAATCTCTGTTGACTTTGCTAAAGCTAATGCTAACACTGTGCTGGTGTTGTAACCAGCTCATATAATTTACAAACTCACTGACAAAAAAAGCAGATTATTTCACAGCTGAAAATGGAGCTGGATGCCCAAATAATTTGTGTAATTATGTAAAGTTGGCCCGTTGCCATGGTGACAGAGCGATTCACTGATGGGCTGAGGGAGGGGTTGGATATAAATCTTGTCCAGGCTTCGGATCGCTGATGTCCTTGGAAGGAAAAGACATAATTGGAAGAGAGAGCTGGGTTTGTAACTGAGCGGTCAACTGGCAGAAAGTGAATTAACGGCCGCGTCTGCGACCTGAGCTGAAGATCGCAACGGCAGATTGAACATCGCAACTCTGTACCCTTCACAAATCAGACTATAATATTATTAATAATAATAATATAACACAATATCTACCATATTTTCTCTACTATAAGATGACGAATGGTTTATGTTTTAGGTTTTTCATATATAAGGTGCATTAAGTGAAATCAACATCATGAAATAAAAACTAAAAATTATTAAATAAAAAGCCAAAATTTTGAGATACAAAGCAAAAATGAACAAAATAATAAAGGTCACAACAGTGGTGTGTTTCAGTCCATACCTGCAAATACAACCTGTTTAAACACTAAAAATTAAAGTGACAAAGGGGGGGGGGGTCTAAAGTGTTTTTCCCGTTTAGCAAAATTAGCTTGAACTCAAAAAAAAAAAAAAAAAAATCAATAAAATAGAATTTTAAAATAAAATAAATAAATAAAAAAATCTGACAAATGAATAAATTAAATGTATCTTGGTCAGTTTTCTTAAATAATATTTTCCAGATGTACTGTCTATAAATCAGCCTTTATATCACACTGAAAAGTTTATTCTGTCTTATTTTAAATGTGATCAGATATTTAGATTTAGATTTAGATTTAGATTTATTAAGATGAGGATTCTTTTCTACAGTCAATCGATCCAATAAATATTTCTGTTTTACTCATTAATTCTTCATCATTTCAAACCATCCAGAATGTTTGAGGATTTATTGAATGTCATTTGTTTTTGAAGTTATTATCTGAAGTAAAAAATAATTTACGCTCATTTTTTACATGATTGTTAGTACATACATATAGTTTACTTTAAAATCACACCATTCAGATGAACATTGAGACAATTAAACTTTGTCGTTTTGATCCAAACTGTGTTAAAATAGAAGTGATTAGAACATGTTTTTATCACTGACACCAAACTCTATTTTCACACTAACTCTAATAAAGTTTAAACAACATCACACTTCAGTGGTAGTAAGTAGAGGGTCCCTAAAGACAAACCCAAGTGTCCTGAGGTCTTCATGTCCTCAGATAGTGTGTCCACAGTTACTGGTCTACACACATGGACCTGTGGATTCATAAGACGTCTGAGGACGAAGACTGAAATAGTGGACTGTCCAGTGCAGAGTGAGACGCTCTGGACATTCAGGATTTCATTGCATTCTTTTTAAAAAACATAGTCCAGTATTTCATTACAAATGTAAATAAAGCTGTATGCAACAGTAAAGCTTATCCTACTAACAGGTTGTTGTTTTCAAAAAATAATGCAACGAAGTCGTGAATGTCCAGAGCGTCTCACTCTGCACTGGACAATCCACTATTTCAGTCTTCGTCCTCAGACGTCTTATGAACCCACAGGTCCATGTCTGTAGACCAGTAACTGTGGACACACTATCTGAGGACATGAAGACCTCAGGACACTTGGGTTTGTCTTTAGGGACCCTCTACTTACTACCACTGAAGTGTGATGTTGTTTAAACTTTATTAGAGTTAGTGTGAAAATAGAGTTTGGTGTCAGTGATAAAAACATGTTCTAATCACTTCTATTTTAACACAGTTTGGATCAAAATGACAAAGTTGAATTGTCTCAATGTTCATCTGAATGGTGTGATTTTAATATCAACTAAATGTATTTATTCCCAATCATCTAAAAAAAATGAACTAAACTTATTTTTACTCCAGATAATCCCTTTAATGTCCATAAAAGTAGCTCAGTGCAGTTGTACTTTACATCCAGAGGACACTTCTACTGTCTCACATGTACATACAGACTTATTAATTTGTCCACGTCGTTGCCTTCAGCTGCAGGTTTTGGCCGTTTCCACAGCTGTTGAATCATTCAGTTTGGCAAAATAACCCAGACCCTAGTGTAGATGATGAAACAATTAATCATCCTATAGCCTCGTTAATGAGACGCTGAGCACAACGCAGTGTTTTTTAATCAAATCTCTCCTAGAAAAAAAAGAGAAAAAGTATATATTTGTGTCACTGCAGGCCAAATCCAAACTAATGAATCTTATGACTGTTCTTCTCTTTCTTGTCTTTGCTGCTGGATGGTCTTTCTCTGCTAATGTGGACATCCACGCAGGCTCAGGTCAGTGGCCTTCACTCTGTACTTTTACTAATGATAATTAAATGCATGTTGGACGTGTCCCAGTTCATCCCCTCTGACCCTCACACAGAATATCCAACTGTCTTAAAATCAACTCCCACAGTGTTCATTTTAACACTAGGAACGGGTTTATATTGTACAGTGGAGCGGCCATGGCTCAGCGAGTCGTCCAGTAACCGAAGGGTTGGTGGTTCGAATCCTGCTCTGTCCTTGACACTTCACCTCCAGTGTCACTCACACTGGTGTATGAGTGTTTGGTGACGGTCAGAGGGACCGTAGGACAGGACAACTGTGGACACATATGTAGTTTACCACCACCAGAGGGAGCATGTGAGAGTGAATGAATAATGGGTCACTAATATAAAGCGATTTGAGTGGCCCAAAAAAGAGTTATGTAAATCCAATCAATTATTATTATTAGTGCTCATTTAACAAAGAGAGAGTGACTCTTTAAATTTGGAAAAGTGTTAAAAAGTAAAATTTATTTTTACAAAGGAAGTCCGTTCTCTCTCAGGACAGACGTTGTGTCTACTGTCATCACTCATGGTGCTGTTCTTAAACACACATAACATCCCCATATACCTCTGTCCCCATCTGTCCACATCCTCGTCCCCACCTGTCCAGACCCTCATCCCCACCTGTCCACACCCTCGTCCCCACCTGTCCACACCCTTGTCCCCACCTGTCCACATCCTCGTCCCCCCACTTATTATTGAATTTGGTCGTAGAATAATTTCCTGACTTTCACTTTAAACCTGTATGGTTTTGGCATTAGGGCAGATGGTTCCGCCCCAGGGCTCCTGTATAAACAAATGAGCATTGGCCCATCTTAGTTCTAAACGTCAGGGGGAACAGGTTCGTTAAGCTAGCTCGAGTCCTATCTCTGTCAGATTCCCCAATCCTGGAAAAGTGACTGTTTAGACACTGGTACCTGTTGTTAGTGTCCCTGAGTACCATATTAAGCCTTACCTGGGTCACTCTAGTCTGGACTGGCAGCCAGTTGACCTCCTGGAAACACCTCCTTCCGATGTGTTCTTGAGGGCCCAACCCCATCACAACCCTAATTCATTTATTTTATGATACCTATAATTGTTGTAAGTGACATTGACAGACCTGCGGCCCAGGCTATACTGGTGTCATCAAAATGATATTGAACCATGTGACTGGCCAGAAGATGTAGGCGTTCCCTGTCCAACAGATAATTAGCCTAGCAGTGCTATCTGTATTCATTCCATGTATGGGTCTAGTGGTGCTTCATAGTCAGAGGAGGCGGGGCTAAAAGGTTGTCTTTCAAATTCTCTGTATGCAATAGGACGGTACTTGATTTTATTTTAATTTTTATTTATTTTTATTACTTAACTAATTTCTGCTAATTGTATTTTATTCGACTTGCATGCCCTTATGTTTCAACTTTTTGAGCTGATGGTGCTGTAAATTTCTCCTTGGAGATCAATAAAGTATCTATCTATCTATCTACAACCAATCAGTGTAATCTTTAGGATGATGTAGTTAGAGCGCAGGAAAGTTCACAGAGGAGTTTGGAGAAAGTTAGGAATGACTAAACAAAATGGTGGATTATGGAGCTGAACGACTGTTGTCGCTTCTGTAAAAAGAATTTAAAGATTGTTGACGTTTTCTCACATTCTTCACTCATCTGTGATAAAAGGAAATCTACACCTGTTATTGTTGAATTAACGTGATCAGTAACACTCATACAAAACTTACTTATGTCAATATTCAAGCTATCGTATGTGTGCGATTGTTTATCTGATCACTGGTCAAAGATAAAAACAATAAAATAAATATACCTTCAAAGTATTACTTCCACATCTAAATGCCTGAATGAACGGCTTTTTCTCTGTGAAAACACTTGGTGGTCATGTGCATGCTCAGAAGCATTTGGGAGCCCACTGTGATGGGATGCCTATTTTGACAGAACACTGGTACTAGTGAGGTGTACCTATTAAAGTGGAAAGTAAAGTTTATATCGTAAGGAAATTGCTGTCAGTTTTTTTTTTTTTCTAATATCGTGCAGCCATAGTTACAACCATTTATATATGGAATGTATTATGTCTCCTATGTATGGAGACTTATGGGGACACCCTGGAGATGTATACTGTACAAAGTGACGTTTTCCTGGTGATGAAAATTAGCTGTTAAGAAGTCGCTAAGCTAAGCTAAGCTAAACTAAGCTAAGCTAAACTAAGCTTTTCTAAGCATAGTGGAGGAAGTGGAAGCAGACTCGTTGGCAGTTTACCCAGCAGGGGCATCTGCAGGGACAGATGGGAGATGATGAGGGTTTGTAATAGGCATCTGTGTGGCCCAGAGGGGATGGAATACACACACACACACACACACACACACACACACATGCACTTTTTTTTTAGCTTTTTGCAGTAATTGTCCTCCAGAGTAAATCTTTTACCTTTTACTGCTGCAGATAGTTACATAGATTCAGCGTAAATGTGTGTTTACAGCAGCATTGGCTGTTTCTGCCGCTTATATAGACATCCCATAATAGTCAGTGGTTTGAGTGACGCTCAGCAGCCAAACAGTCGCCTCCTCCGTCCAACTGGCTACCACCATCATCATTATTTTTGTATCTGTACCAGGTAGTAGAATTATTTTAGTGACAGTCCATGTTTGTGCAGTGACCAGATTATTCTAGAAGATCCCTTAATTTAGCCTCTATTTATTATTATTATTATTATTATTATTATTATTATTATTATTATTATTATTATTATTATTATTATTATTATTATTATTATTATTATTATTATTATTATTATTATTATTGTGACTTCTAGTTTTGTTTGGCTTCAGGTTTTTATTGTATTTTATTTCGTGTTGTCAAATGATGACAATTTTCAAACATGCTAAAATCCACCAAAAAATAAACTAACAAAAAAAGGGTTGAAAAATCCAAAATGTATTCACTAGAATGTAGACCAAAATACCAAAGAATGTGATAAAATATCCAAAATGTATGCAAAAATATGAATATATATGCATGTACCATGTTTATTTCAACAGTTTCAACAAAACAACCGGAAACAACCGTTTCATTTGACTGTTAAAAATTTTAATCAGATTAATCGCGATGATGGATTAATCCATTTTAATACGTTTATTTTAACAGCCATAGATTTAACATTAACCTTTTAACACCTACTGTCACAAATGTGCAACATATCAAAACTACATCTATTGTCTGTGCTATAGTCAAACGAATTATCGCCACTTAATTTAACACAGGGCTGTAGTCAAGACCACCTTTGTCAAGTCCAGGACCAGGACTGGTCAAGACCAAGTCAAGACCGCGTCCTCTCTCAGAGTGCTGTAGTTTATTTCTGTGATTGATTGATTATTGTCATTCAAGCCTTTAAGACGACGTTGTTATCATTTGGGGCTCTATAAATAAAATTGAATTTGTGTGTGTGTGTGTGTGTGTTTATTAATGTGTATGTTTGTGTGTATTTGTGTTGCAGGTGTACCAGTCCATGCCGTGTCACAGTGTGTGCAGCCAGTATGAGTGGAGGCCTGAGCCATGGTCCATTTGTTCCATCAACACTGTGGATGATCTTCCAGCCTGTGGAGAAGGAGTCCAGAGCCGTAAGATCAGGTCAGTGAGGGGGTTCAGCTGGCAGAGTGCGAGGCCGGGGGGTGGGGGGGGGGGGGGGGTGGACTGGCAGCCGTCCTGCATCTGGCACTCACACTGGTCCTGACACTGACGATGCCTGGAGAAAACAAACAGTCACAACAAGCTGCTTCTGCTTCTAATGAGACTGACTGGACGCTTTTACTGCGGTCACATGATCACTTTTAATCACAATCACAGTCGCTACATTTACAGGATGTTTCAGAATTCACTAGTTTTCAGACAATGCCTAATCTTGCCCCTATTTTGTGCCAATCTCAACTTTCTATGACAACCTGTTCTTGAATTGGAACCAATAATGTGATTTTGATGTTTCTGCTAAATGCCACCTTGACCTTTGACCTTTTACAGTATTGATAATTTCATTTTATGTATATATGTGTCAGTGTGTGTAATATTATGATAATATATCCAGTATTGATTAAGCTATAGCGTCATATGTCTATGTTTAACACAGTATTACACAAGTTAATTTTGCGACATGTCACCTTTGACCTCTAGAGATCTCAAAAACTATTGGTCGTAGGTGATAACACTAATCATGACATTTGTTGAAATCTTCATCCCACATCGTTTGGTACCAATCTGAAAGTGTGACCCTCTGTTATTGAGTTATAACCAATGATGTGATTGTAACCTTTTAATTAATTGTGACCTTGACCTTTGACCTTTACTCAAATGGATGTATATGCCCATGTAATTTCATGGTGATATCTCATTCATTGAGTTATAGTATGATATGTCTCCACAAGGTGCTTACAAACAATAAACAGTTGATCGACAGTGATTTGATCCAAATGAATCTAAATCATTCCTGTGATTAATCTGATTTTAAATTGTAATCATGTGACAGTGCTGGTTTTAATCCTATATTCTAACACAGAAAAACTCTGTGATGTGAAGCTTCACAACCTGAAACTGAAACTGTGGAGACCCATGAAAGTGTTTTGGTCGTCTGTGAGAATAGAAGCTTTTTATATTCAGACAAAAACTTAGAAAATGTGTTTGGAAACAAGAAAAAAAATGACCTAGTTAGGAAGGAGCCCCAGAGACTAGTTATACAAGTGCATCTGCTTCTTCTGTGCTAGGTGTGTTAAGAAGGGAGCGAGGAGCGCTGTGGAGAACGGCGCCGTGGAGGACGCTCTGTGTGATCAGGAGGAAACGCCGCCCACAGCCCAGGTCTGCGCTCTGGCCTGCCCCGACGGCTGCGTCATGGCGCCATGGGGGCCCTGGAGCCGCTGCCCTGTGGTAAGAAGCTAACCCTGCGCTAACAAGCTAACCCTGCGCTAAGAAGCTAACCCTGCAATAAGAAGCTAACCCTGCGCTAAGAAGCAAACCCTGCGCTAAGAAGCTAACCCTGCAATAAGAAGCTAACCCTGCGCTACCCGGTTGTGGCTCAACTGGTAGAGCGGGTCGTCCGATGATCGAAGGGTTGGCGGTTCGCGTCCCGGCTCTGGCTGTCCACATGTCGAAGTGTCCTTGGGCAAGACACTGAACCCTAAGTTGCTCCCAGTAGGGTCAGGCAGCGCCGGTGTCTTGGCAGCAGCCGTCTACTGGTGTATGAGTGTGTGAATGGGTTTCTATGAAGCGCTTTGTGACCCATGTCTGTGAAAAGCGCTATAAAAATAAAGATTACTTACCCTGCGCTAAGAAGCTAACCCTGTGCTAAGAAGCTAACCCTGTGCTAAAAAGTCAGTCCCACCAGGATTGGTCAGGCCTTTTTTGGGATTTTTTCGTCCGAAAAATTGCAATGACAGTTGAGGTGGTTTTTAGGCGTTTGTTGCAGGAAGAAGTGAAAGTTACGATTTTCCCCTTTTGTATTAAATATTTAAAATGTTTAATTACTGGAAAATGTATTCAAAGACATTGTGATATAATCAAAACTATCTTTTACCGAGATGATTACAAAAATGCAACAATATATATATATATATATATCGATCGATTGATCAACCTGATAGACAGACAGATAGATAGATAGATAGATAGATAGCCACTCCCTTCAGAGTGGGGGGGGGGCACCAGGTGAATAGTCATGAACAGACTTGGTATGTAAGATAGGTTTAAATAATTACAAATACAGACACGAGAGTGTGTGAGTTCTTCTACTAAATGCCTCGAGCTAATACAGTTTTTATCACATATATTCTATATTTTAACAGCATATTTTCACTATAAAAGAGTTTGAACATGTGTTTTTCACAGTATCTAGGCTAAAATGATCCCAATTTTTTTCAAGTTTAGGTACTAGTACCTGATGTTACCGCTCACAGACACAGATGCTATTGTGCATGAGTGACAGAGATTACAATGAAGTGAGATGTCTCACTCTGTTGGAAAAAACACGTCTGGCGATAATAGTCGACAATAGAATTCATTGTCGACTATTTCTATTATCGATTTTTTTGTGGACGACATCGTCACAGTCCTACTGGTAGCTCATTTGGACGGGGATGCCCATTTCTACAGAACACCGGTCCTAATGGGCCAGTGTTGTGTGCTGACAGGAACCCCTGGGGCCAGATGTGTAACATGGTTTTCTGTGTGTCCAGCAGCTCACTGATCACATGACCATGTAGCTGTGTTATAGATTTCCTGTCAAATGTTACGCTTCACTGGACTGAAACACTTAAGAACAAGGAGCAAAAAAACAACACAAACAGGTGGACACATGACTTCATTCATCTTCCAATTACTCTGCTGACATGTTTCCACATTAATATATTTAAATGTAAGGATTTAGCAGTAACCCCCCCCAGGTTTTACAAAATTGACCATTTAATGCAGTTGGTTCCATAATACTTGTTACCATGGAAACCACTTCACAGCTGGATAAAAACCACCATGAGTGATTTGTCTCCTTCCTCTGTAAAATTATCACTCACTTAAATTTCAACATCTGTGTGTGTGTGTTTTTAACCCCCCCCTATTCATGACTTTTCAATCTCACAATTTAAACTTTTTTTTATTTAATAATTTGTCCTTTTGTCTCACAATTTCAACTTTTTATCTCAAGATTTTGTCTTTTTATCGTTCAATTTTGACTTTTTATTGTTCAACTTTGACTTTTTATCTGATAATTTTGACTTTATATCTCATAATTTATGCTATTTATCTCATGATTTTGACTTAATGCGTCTTATAGTCCAGTGCACATTGTTCATGAAAAATTATAGTGCAGAAAGTACAGTATATTTCTGTGGGGGGGGGGGTCTGCCTTGACGGAGGTCTGCACTTTGAGTGCTTTTGTAGTTGTATTATTTGATTTACTGTCTTTCCACAAACACATATTGATCAGAGCTGCAGTTGAATTGATCCCCCCCCCCCCCCTTGTAGAAGATAATGGTTTCAAATCTGTGTGTGTTTTTATCTGATCATTTTGACCTTTTATCTCTGAATTCCAGCTTTTTATCTAATAATTTTGGCTTTTTATCTCATGATTTTGACTTCACGTAATGCGCCTTATAGTCCAGTGCTCCTTATAGTCCAGTGCGCCTTATAGTCCAGTGCTCCTTATAGTCCAGTGCGCCTTATAGTCCAGTGCGCCTTATAGTCCAGTGCGCCTTATAGTCCAGTGCGCCTTATAGTCCAGTGCGCCTTATAGTCCAGTGCTCCTTATAGTCCAGTGCGCCTTATAGTCCAGTGCGCCTTATAGTCCAGTGCTCCTTATAGTCCAGTGCTCCTTATGGTCCAGTGCTCCTTATGGTCCAGTGCTCCTTATGGTCCAGTGCACCTTATAGTCCAGTGCGCCTTATAGTCCAGTGCGCCTTATAGTCCAGTGCTCCTTATAGTCCAGTGCTCCTTATGGTCCAGTGCTCCTTATAGTCCAGTGCTCCTTATAGTCCAGTGCTCCTTATGGTCCAGTGCTCCTTATGGTCCAGTGCGCCTTATAGTTCAGTGCACCTTATAGTCCAGTGCGCCTTATAGCCTTATAGTGCAGAAAATATGGTATGTTTTGTCGGGGGGGGTCTGCTTTGGCGGGGGTCTGCGCTCTCAGAGTGCTTTTTTAGTTTTTATTATTTGATTTACTGAAGAAGATGATGGTGTTTCCATGGTAACAGAAGAGCCTTTGATCGATCGATTAGTAGATATTTTTTTGGTCAGTGATGGATATTTGTGTCTTTATGGTTTAAACAGGGGAAAGTTTTCTTATCGTTAGCCTTTTATCTGCTGATATCACTCTATCGTTTGAAATGATCGTCTTATTTTAAAATACGTTCTCATCCACTGAGATACGATCTGTGCACGGATTAAAATAATCTGCGTTATCTGCCCTCGCTGCTGTTTTCACATCTATTCTTAGCACATTTTCACTATATTTGAAAGTCACCGCTGAATGTGTTGCAGATTTATGTGGATCATTTATCAAGCTGTTTCTTGGAGAATTACTGAAGAATCTTCTAGATTAAAAAAAAAAAGTTTAAATTAAAGAGTGTAATGGGAAAAAGATTAAACAAAAGGTTGAAGATGCAGTGAATAACAATGTTTCTGTGATACAACATTTTCATCTAAAAAAAAAGATGTTTTTTTTTTTTAGAATTTAATGATGTAAAAGACAAAACCAGTTTTATTTCACCTTTTCATCTCATCCGACCAGTGTTGCATCATTTTCCCATCATGCACTGGGCTTAACCTCTTCCCTGCCTCCAGTCTCAGTGGTGGCACCATACATAGAATTATTTTAATAACACTATATATACATTATTTTAATAACACTATATATACATTATTTTAATAACACTATATATACATTATTATAATAACACTATATATACATTATTATAATAACACTATATATATATATATATATATATATATATATATATATATATATATTATAATAACACTATATATACATTATTTTAATAACACTATATATACATTATTTTAATAACACTATATATACACACATCTATCTATAATTTAACTAGTATTCAGAGAATCTCACCCATATTTTGTCCCAATCTCAAGTTACTATGACAACCAGTTCTTGAATTGAAGCTAATAATGTGATTTTGATCTTTCTGCTAAATGCGACCTTGACCTTTGACCGTCAGGGTGTATAATACGCACAAACTCCTTCCAGAGTGAGGCGTATTGAAGACGCGCTGGGTCACGTCTCCGTCTAAATGGCAATAAACACACGTCTTTACGTCACATGTTCTCGTCACGTAAACTTTCACATTTCATTCATACACTGAGCAGGTAAAGCAACAAACATGTTGGACAATCTGGATCTCACAGATGTACAATTACATACATCAAAAACAGAAAAGGACATGTGGGCGGGTCTATCACAGTACCACCTGGCAGGACTATCCATTCGTATTTCGCCTACTTCGTATAAACAAGGATTTCCTACTGAATACATTTGCATAAACGCGGATGAAAAACTGAAGACAAGACGGGACTTTAGTGTCTTCAATTTTGGTCGTCTCCGTATAAATCCATTTGTTGTTAGCTGTAGTTTAGTAGGTGGACGAACATTGCCCAGTTTTCATTTCATGGCCTTAATTATATATACACATGAACTAATAATATATCTTACTGGGTGTTGATTGGTGTGGCCTGTGTTAGCATGACACAAACCACTACAGTGGTAGACTGTCTGCCCCACCTGAAACTGTCTGCCCCACCTGAAACTGTCTGCCCCACCTGAAACTGTCTGCCCCACCTGAAACTATCTGCCCCACCTGAAACTGTCTGTCCCTGAAACTGTCTGCCCCACCTGAAACTGTCTGTCCCTGAAACTGTCTGCTCCACCTGAAACTGTCTGCCCCACCTGAAACTGGGTTTTAATTCCACCAGCAGTAACAACTGGCATCATTAGCATTAGCATTAGCATACTCACAGATTCCAGTACATACTTCCAAAACAGCCCCAACTAATCATTATAGTCTTTCTTTCTGCTCCTTTCAACATTAGTAGCAAACAATCTCACATTTGCTATTTGCTACAGATCCTGCACTAGTTATTTTAATAACACTATACATATATATATATATATATATATATATATACATTCTTTTAATAACAAATTTCTGACATCAAATAAAAGTGTGAACAAACTCATCTTAGTGAAAAAATAAAGGTCAACAGTAACTGTAGATGTGATAGAAATGAAAAAGGTACATATGTAGTTTAGCACCACCAGAGGGAGCATGTGAGAGTGAATGAATAAAGGATCAGTAATGTAAAGCGCTATAGAAATGTAATCTATTATTATTATTATTATTATTATTATTATTATTATTATTATTATTATTATTATTATTCTGCTCCTTCAGCTGTTTGTGTGTGTGCTTCAGCCATGTCTCCAGAACTCCACTAGGACCAGGACCAGGACCGTCATCCGACCCCCGGCCTCGGAAAAGTCTGTCTGTCCAGAGTCGATCCAGACAGAACCCTGCGTCCTCAACAGTACCTGCTTCTGGTACCAGTACCGTCTGTCAGGTACACCATCTGTTAACATTCACTGTTCCACACTGTAAAAAAACAGACAATTAAACAGCAAAAAACTTTAAACCAGGGGTGTCAAACATAAGGCCCGGGGACAAAATACGGCCCGCCAAAGGGTCCAGTCTGGGCCGTAGGATGAATAACACTGAAGATGTTAACAGTGTAAAAATTAGATTCTACATACAGACCCGTGGAGTTTGATATATAACACTGACATTAAACATTAATAATAATAATTTTTCATTTTGAATTATGCAAAAATATCTTGAATTAAATGGAAAAAAAGATCAAACCCATGAAGTTTGATCAATAACACTGATTTCAAACACTAATAATAATAATAATAATAATTAATTATTATTGCTGTATTGAATATTGTTGCACTTTGCACATGTTCGAAATAAATCATTCAAATCAAATCAAATAATAATAATAATAACAAAAGGAAATAAACAAATATATATATATATATATATATATATATATATATATATATATATATATATATATATATATATAATTTAGGCTTTTTATCTCATAATTTTCACTTTTTATTTCATGATGTTGACTTGACTTCATGTGCCTCATATTCCAGTGCACCTTATAGAGCAAAAAATATAGTACTTATTCTTTAAAAGAATTTTGAAAGCTTCACGTACCCCTGCAGTACCTCCACGTACCCCCGGGGGTATGCGTACCCACATTTGAGAACCACTGACATACACAATAGATATATTTTTTGGTTTGTTGCATATTTGCTACAGTAGTCATTAAAGGGTTAAATCTTACAGTTGTGTTTTTGACAGGATTATTTTGGTAACCACAGCTGCCAGTTTATTTCCTGTAACAGCAGGTTGTTTGTTTAGGGATTTTTTTTTTCCACCAGTTTAAATGTGTGTGATCAGCTGATTGGATGTAATTGAGGTTTGTGTTGATAGCAGGGTGTGAGTGTGTGTGTTTGGCTTTAATTGCAGACTGGAGTACATGCCAACTGAGTGAAAACGCCATCTGTGGGCGGGGCCTGCGGCAGCGCCTCCTGGACTGTGTACGTGCTGATGGCAAAGTGGTGGAAGTGCAGGAGTGTGAAGAGGTAAAAGGTTTTTACACAGGATTCAAACTGTACCCTTCATTTAGTGAGTGCAACAGAAAGGATGGGGTTTTATATTTATTATTATTATTATTATTATTATTATTATTATTATTATTATTATTATTATTATTATTATTATTATTATTATTATTATATTTATTATTATTATTATTAGTATTATTAGTATTATTAGTATTATTATTATTATTATTATATTTATTATTATTATTATTATTATTATTATGGACAAGATGTTCATGTAAATATTTTATAGAAAGTATACTTTGTATAAAGTTTAAAAAAAAGGGGAGAGGGTTGTTGGTTTTGAGTTAGAGACAGAATGAGAGAAAAAGAGAGGAGAGAGAGGGAGGGAGCGAGAGAGACAGAGAGAGAGAGAGAGAGAAAAAGAGAAAGAGAGGAGAGAGAGAGAGGTGGAGAGAGAAGCTGGACTTTACTTTTGTACTTTATTACAATTGAGAAATTGTACTTTTTTATTTTTGCTTAAGTGGAAGAATTGAATCAATTCTTCTACTTTTACCAGAGTATTTTTTCACATAAGTAACAGTACTTCTACTTAAGTACAGAATGTGAGTACTTTTAACTCCTCTGCTGTTATGGGATCATGATGAGGTTTTCAATTAAAAAATGTTCCAACAAAAGATCCTCCACCTTTAACATAAACCAACAGAAGGATGATCCAGAATTATCTGTAAATCTGGATAAAACCCACCTGACTCATATGGAGCCCAGGGACTGACGCTCACACCGCCTGTCAACTGCCTGACGCCAAACTGTGAATCAGACTAACGTGTGTTAGCGGGAACTCCCACCATATTTTAGCAGCCGCTTTAAATCAAGCCTGGCATCAGCGTTTAATCATCTGACAGAATATTACACCAGTCAAAGGTTTGAGAACATGGACCGACGTCAGGTAATGAAAGACACGCCGGCGTCGCTTTTATCTCAAACCGCGAAAACTATTAAAAGGCGAGCGACGGCGGGTGGATTTGTTACGACTGCGAAGTGGATCTGAGTCGTCTGGTGGAAGTCACAGGGGATGTGTGGGATAGAAACACCCCTGTACTAGTGCCGAAACTAGAGGAGGCTTTGATGGTGTTTTCCTTCTGTTCACTTTAATGTAGAGACGACACTGGGGTTAAAGTTAGCACTAAAGAACAGGAACAGAATACTATAGCAGTGGCCCAAAGGCACTACAACTGTACTATATACTATCTAAACTACAACTGTACTATATACTATCTAAACTATAACTGTACTATATACTATCTAAACTATAACTGTACTATATACTATCTAAACTATAACTGTACTATATACTATCTAAACTATAACTGTACTATATACTATCTAAACTATAACTGTACTATATACTATCTAAACTATAACTGTACTATATACTATCTAAACTATAACTGTACTATATACTATCTAAACTATAACTGTACTATATACTATCTAAACTATAACTGTACTATATACTATCTAAACTATAACTGTACTATATACTATCTAAACTATAACTGTACTATATACTATCTAAACTATAACTGTACTATATACTATCTAAACTATAACTGTACTATATACTATCTAAACTATAACTGTACTATATACTATCTAAACTATAACTGTACTATATACTATCTAAACTATAACTGTACTATATACTATCTAAACTATAACTGTACTATATACTATCTAAACTATAACTGTACTATATACTATCTAAACTATAACTGTACTATATACTATCTAAACTATAACTGTACTATATACTATCTAAACTATAACTGTACTATATACTATCTAAACTATAACTGTACTATATACTATCTAAACTATAACTGTACTATATACTATCTAAACTATAACTGTACTATATACTATCTAAACTACAACTGTACTATATACTATCTAAACTATAACTGTACTATATACTATCTAAACTATAACTGTACTATATACTATCTAAACTATAACTGTACTATATACTATCTAAACTATAACTGTACTATATACTATCTAAACTATAACTGTACTATATACTATCTAAACTATAACTGTACTATATACTATCTAGACTATAACTGTACTATATACTATCTAAACTATAACTGTACTATATACTATCTAAACTATAACTGTACTATATACTATCTAAACTATAACTGTACTATATACTATCTAAACTATAACTGTACTATATACTATCTAAACTATAACTGTACTATATACTATCTAAACTATAACTGTACTATATACTATCTAAACTATAACTGTACTATATACTATCTAAACTATAACTGTACTATATACTATCTAAACTATAACTGTACTATATACTATCTAAACTATAACTGTACTATATACTATCTAGACTATAACTGTACTATATACTATCTAAACTATAACTGTACTATATACTATCTAAACTATAACTGTACTATATACTATCTAAACTATAACTGTACTATATACTATCTAAACTATAACTGTACTATATACTATCTAAACTATAACTGTACTATATACTATCTAAACTATAACTGTACTATATACTATCTAAACTATAACTGTACTATATACTATCTAGACTATAACTGTACTATATACTATCTAAACTATAACTGTACTATATACTATCTAAACTATAACTGTACTATATACTATCTAAACTATAACTGTACTATATACTATCTAAACTATAACTGTACTATATACTATCTAAACTATAACTGTACTATATACTATCTAAACTATAACTGTACTATATACTATCTAGACTATAACTGTACTATATACTATCTAAACTATAACTCCTCCCCCTTCTCTCTTTCTCCCTCTCTCTCTCTCTCTCCCTCTTCTCTCTCTCTCTGTCTCTCTCTCCATCCATCACCCCCACCCCCCTCTCTCTCTCCCCCTTCTCTCTCCACCCCCCCCCCCTCTCCCTCCCTCCCTCTCTCTCTCCCTCGCTCCCTCCCTCTCTCTCCCTTCTACCCCCCCCTCTCCCTCGCTCCCTCCCTCTCTCTCCCTTCTCTCTCCACCCCCCCCCCCTCTCTCTCCCAGTCTGGTCTGGTGAACAGGTGGACTCTGTCTGAAAGCTGCTTGGTGGACTGTCCTGTCAGCTGCGTCCTCTCGGATTGGTCACCGTGGGAACAGTGTTCGCACACATGCGGGAGGCGAGGTAAACTCACCCAGCCGTGGGTCCGAACCCGAACCTGCCGTGGGCCTGATGAGCAGACTGCGGCGTCGGCTCATTATTCGCTCGGCGCTCTTCCACCCAGACGCTGAATTGTGCATGAATACATTTAAATGCATTAAAATATTTACAAGAGTGTGTAATACGCCGCTGCCTTATTATGCAGGACAAGACTGTGTTTTACCCCCAATAAAATACTGCACATATATATTATTTACATCTTATCATAATTCTGTCAGACTTTAATTAGCACAGCTTTCAATAACAACTTCTATTGAGTGGAATAGTTGGTTTATTTAAAGTGAATCTTCTATACGGTGGACGGTATAAATGATTAATGGGTCCTAAATAAAACATACATACTTGTCTTCTGTGTGACATTAAAAATGCAATTAGTAATCACCAACTAGTGGTTGACCAGCGTGTGTTGTGACCTCATGCAGCGTGCACGACTGGATGATTTAACCTGGATACATAGATTGTTTCTCAGGCCTGTGAAAGCCCACAGTTATTCTTTAATTAGGAAAACTCCACAGTATCTGCTCAAGTTTATTAATTTTAATTTGTCGTCTCCTCTCAGTTAACCCTTTGTTCTCACTCGTACTCGTTCTCCACTGGGGATTTTTTTTGTATTTATTCTCTTGTCTCATTCTGTTGTAATTTACATTGAGTTTACGCTGCTGTTTTGTCTTTTGTTTTTATTTTGTTCGTACTGTTGAGCCATTATGAGGATTTGCATCATTTCAGTATCACATGAGGCAAGGCTGTTGTTTTGTTAGTGTCTTTGATTTGTTTTTTAAGACGGCCAGTGTTCTGTCAAAACAGGCGTCCCCGTCAAAATGAGCTAAAAGCAGCCAAAATGAACAATGACCTCTACAAATTCACATTATTCCGTCAAAGGAACCTCATCCTCTTTAAGGGTGGAACTGAAGCCTAGAAGTTTCTGCAGAGCTTCTGCCACCACAGCTTTCTTCTTCTTCTTCAGGAACTCTTCCTCCAGGCGTGGAGCGTCAAACGCCAGGTCCACGTCCACCACATCCTGGTCCAGAGTCAGAGAAACATTCCCTCTATAATTATGCAAATGTTTAAAGTTTACATTTGGAAACGTTACTAATGATATTGTATAATGTTCCCATTATAGGTAGACTTTTAACGTGTTATTTTTTTTAATATTGGATTTAGATTTAGTTACTCTATGGTTTGTGTCTGTTGTACTAACATGAACATAACCTTCATATCATACAAAACTTGCTTAAAACTTACTTTTTATATTATATATATATATTTATATAGCACTTTTCATACATGGTGCATGTAGCCCAAAGACCCCCACCTCATTATCCCACAGTTGTAGGAACAAGTTAAAAGATTTACAGAGTTAAAAAGAACACAAGAAATACATAATAGTAATAAAATAAATTTAAATACACACAATAGCAGAATGAAATAATGTTAAGAGTAAAATTTAACTAAAAGCTAATTTTAAAAAGTAGGTTTTCAGTTTACCGTAAAAATATGAACACTCACAGCGGACCTCAGACCCTCAGGTCGACTGTTCTATAGTTTAGGGAAATAAAAACTGAATGAGCCTCATCATGTGTTTTAGTTTGAAGTCTAGGGACAATTAAAAGCTTACTTCCCGAGGGTCCTAGAGGGTTCATATGTTAATATCTAATCTATGGTACGCATGTGACTGCTGATACGATTACTGGTCAAAGCCACGATAAATGTTGTGGATCAAAGATGTCACCACCAGAAGTTGAGTAGGAAAAGGCTCCGTTTATTTTGACATGTATGTGTCCTTTATAGTCCATTTTCAGATACCAGTCCCCCACACTAAACCTGCTCTAACCATTACTGTCTCCTAATACAATCATAACAACAGAACATCCACTCTTACTTATCTTCCAGTCCTTAATACATTTGACACACACAGTTATGGCAGTGTGTCCTTCTTACAAATATATGTCTTTATATTTTACATACATACATATATATATATATATATATATATATATATATATATATATATATATATTTCCTTCATTCACCCCTTTGATAATTATCAATTATCAACTTCATTTCCCAGTTCAATGCAAGTAAGGCTGAAAAACCTGTCAGATGTTATTAACAGGAAAAGTCAATTACGTTTGTTTATATTTGGAGCGATCACCAGCGGCTTGCAATGAAAAGATGTTGACTAAGATTGATTTTACACTGAGCCTTTCAGTAAATTATATAACTATTAATTAAATAATAAATTAAATATGGATTAAATGTGGATTACTATGATCATTGATTAAATATGGATTAATATGATTATTGATTACCTATTCTGTAAAAGAAAATTACAACATTGTCATTTAGGATGGAGAACAACATAGCAACAGAGACAGTATAACCATTGATTAGTGGAAGAATAATGAACAATCTTGTTGTGAATAGACATGAAGACTTAGACTTCCTTTATTGTCATTGAATATGTATGGATAACTTTGAATCATACTCAAAATAAATATTGAAGAATATAAACAGTCCAGTCCATTAGTCCATGTCCGTGTTGATCGAAAGTTAACGTCCTTATGTTTGTCAGCATCAATTTCACCCGATAAATATACTTTAAAATATTACTTATGTCCAGTGTCCAACTGCACATCTGTCTGAGGACGACTGAACTGATGGGATTTTTCTGTGTGAAAACACTTGGTGGTTCTGCACATGCTCAGAAGCACATTTTGATAGAACACCAGCGTTGAACATATTGCTATTCAAGTTATCCAACCGTGTCAAATCATCCAACACTGTCTCACTCCTAGAGTGTCAAAATCCGACAAGTGTCTGTTTCTGACCCTCAGTGTCCCTCAGTGTCCCTCAGTGTCCTCATTCAGATGCAGTGGGTCTCTAACCCGTCCACCACCACATGAGACACTCAGGTTTAAAATACTTTTTTTCCCTCAATTTGCTTCGGGTCAAAATTGGATAAAACAGAAAAGGACAGTTTTTTTTTTACATTATTCGTTTAAACACAAAAAACCACATCACCATCTGTTTTTTTCATTTTGGTTTTGGAAACAAATAATGAAGAAACGAGTTGTTGTTTCATTGTCTTATTTTTAATTTTATTTTGAAAAAAAACAAATGATCCACAGATTGTTCTGGCTGTGACAATTTAGAATAGAATGTCTTTATTGTCATTATACAAAAAGTACAATGAAGCATATATGATGTACATGCTAATTAAATAATAGACTCATTAATAAGGGTGTGAATCTTTGACTCACAAAATGATCTAATTCAAATCTCCATTCACAGACTGCGATCCGATTAATAAAAATGAATGAACGATTTGATACGATTCAGTTCAGTTTGTTTTTGTTCATTTACAATGATTAATTAATCATTCATTCATTCACTTTATCCTCACTAGGGTCACGGGGGTCACTGGGGGCCTAATCCAGCTACAATGGGCGAAGGCGGGGTACACCCTGTATGAGACGCCAGTTCATCGCAGGGCTGAACATATATAGACAAACAATCACTGTCACATTCACACCTATGGACAATTTTAGATTAACCAATTAACCTATCAGTGCATGTGTTTGGATGGTGGGAGGAAACCGGAGTGCCCGGCGAAAACCCATGCGGACACGGGGAGGACATGCAAACTCCACACAGAAAGGTCTGGTGTGGGATTCGAACCAGGGTCCTTCTTGCTGTGAGGAACGAGTGCTAACCACTGCACCACCGTGCTAACCACTGCACCACCGTGCTAACCACTGTACCGCCGTGCTAACCACTGCACCACCGTGCTAACCACTGCACCACCGTGCTAACCACTGTACCGCCGTGCTAACCACTGCACCACCGTGCTAACCACTGCACCGCCGCGCTAACCACTGCACCACCGCGCTAACCACTGCACCACCGCGCTAACCACTGCACCACCGCGCTAACCACTGCACCACCGTGCCGCCCTAATTAATCATTTACAAATCAATATTGTCTGTATGGACAACGATTTAAAAAGTTAAATGCATTGTGGTTGAACATTTTGGGGTTCTGGTCACCAGTGCAGACAGAGTCCTGACGTGGCAGCGGGTTTTTACTGCTGCCTTTTTTCTGCCTTTTTTTTTTTTTTTTCCTTCCTGACATTATTAATGATCCACTTGAAGCAGCACTTGTGTGGGAAAGTGTTGCATATGAGCGCCAAGTGGCACGTTGACACAGATGTATTGTCCTGTGGCACTAATCCTTCTCTGTCACCACAAAGAATATTTTCAGGGGTAAAGAGAAAGCACGGCATCATTTCACTCCTGAATAATGATCATCATTCATCTGAGCCAAAGCTTTTATTAACTGTTATTTTATGAGGCCTTGTGTTTGTGCGCTGATGCATTTCTGACTCCCGTGTGTTTTCCCTCCTCACACTAAAAATGCCAATGCGTCTTTTATTCCTGCTTCTGTCTGCGTTTGTCTTGTTCACACTGGAAAACATCATTTAACTTGATCATACGCAGCCTGAGCCGATGTTCACTCTGAACCCTCCTGGTTTATTACTGAGACATTTTAAGCCTAGGGGCACAAACTGACCCCAGGGAGATTTACCTCCAGAAAATTAATTTTAGAAAAGTGTTTCCCCCCATTCCCTGAAGGGTTATTCCACCTGCTTTCACCCTAAACCCCTGAAGAAAAGGAACACAAACACAGACTCGCAGCAACTTTTAGGACAAATTCACAGCAGAACATTTACCTGAAATAATGTCTCAGCGAGGGTGACCAGATGAGTTTGGCTGAAAATAGGGACAGGGGACGGGACGTGGGGGTGGGGATGGGGGGGTAGTGCTACACGTACGTAGTCAATAAAAAAAAATCTATGAATTTTCAAGCTTGTTAGAATGTTAGTCAAGTATTTAATAGTCTATTAATCAAATATCATGAATACAAGTGGGTAATAAACATAAAAACCTTACCTTGGAATAGAACTAACACTGTATAATATTATTATAATAATGAAACTGTGCTTCAAATGCCTTCAAATGTTCATTATTCTATTAGAACTAATCTCAACTGTTAATTAAATGTTGCCTCAGCAATAAATATAGGCCTACAAATATAAAATATTAAAATAATAATGTTGAACGTGGACAGTAGAAAAATAATAATGTAATAAAATATGCATATAGTATTATATGATTATATAATGTAAGTTTTAGAGTTATTTAAATGATTTATTCCATATGATCACATCATTTAAATCAGATTTAGATGTTGTGATGTTCCAATTAATGTCTGCTGATGCTGCTGCTGCTTTCACTTCTGTGGTTCTGTGGTCAGCTCCACAGCATCTGAATGAATGTTCGCACTGGTCACTGTTCATGTTTACTGTCATAACTGAATAAAACTAGAATGTGACAAATATTCAAAATAGATCCATTATAGTCTGGGCTCAACGCAGACGTTTAAACATTCAGGGCTGTGGAAGCAGCCTCAGCAGCGGTCAGACAGCAGCCTCAGCAGCGGTCAGACAGTAGCCTCAGCAGCGGTCAGACAGTAGCCTCAGCAGCGGTCAGACAGCAGCCTCAGCAGCGGTCAGACAGCAGCCTCAGCAGCGGTCAGACAGCAGCCTCAGCAGCGGTCAGACAGCAGCCTCAGCAGCGGTCAGACAGCAGCCTCAGCAGCAGTCAGACAGCAGCCTCAGCAGCGGTAGGGAAATAGTTTAAAATGTTTAACAAGTCAAGTCATTATTTGATATAAGTTTCACTTTCGGGACATGTACCGTTAGATTCAGGACAACAGCTTTGAATTTGGGACTGTCCCGAATCTTTCGGGACATCCGGTCACCCTAGTCTCAACATTTAAAGGGTTAAATAAATGGAGATGAGAGAAGGATGAGAGGTTTTCAGGTGTGTGTGTGTGTGTGTGAGAAAGGAGATGTAAACTAATAATTATCCTACCGTGGTACATTTGCTAAAAATAATTCGTTGTTCTCCAGGTCAGTCTGTTCGTACTCGGAGGATTCTACAGGAGGCTCATGAGGAGGGACGACCGTGTCCCAGTCACATGACCCAGAGCAGACCATGTCCCATCAGGCCTTGCTACACGTGGCTGCTCAGTGACTGGTCTGTGTGTGCTGTGGAGGTATGAACCTGTGTGGTCGTATTATTCAGTTTTACCCCCTGGTACATACACAGACTTAGAATTTTTATCGAATAATTTTCACTTTTTATCTTTAAATTTTGGCTTTTTATCTCATAACTGAACTTTCATCTTAGAACTGAATTTTTATGTCATAATTTTGACTTCACTTCATGCGCCTTATATTATATTATATTATTATATTATATTATTATACATGAAAAATCCTAAAATTTAAACCATTTATTGACAGTACGCCTTATAGTGTGGAAAATACTGTACTGATGAGTGAACTCTTCCTCAAATTAAACCTCATAGTCACCGTTTTTTTTTTTTTACAGTTGATTAAAATAAGAGCATCTTTTAATCTGTTGACAATAAATTATTGGACATTTTTTAATATTTGACAGTAGAAATACTCCATAACTTATAAAGAACTGTGTGTGTGTCTGTGTGTGTCTGTGTGTGCGTGTGTGTGTGTGTGTTATGTGTGTGTGTGTCTGTGTGTGTGTCTGTGTGTGTGTCTGTGTGTGTGTGTGTGTGTGTGTGTGCGTGCGTGTGTGTGTCTGTGTGTGTGTGTGTGTGTGTGTGTGTCTGTGTGTGTGTGTGTGTGTGTGTGTGTGTGTGTGTGTGTGTGTGTGTGTGTGTGTGTGTCTGTGTGTGTGTGTGTGTGTGTGTGTGTGTGTGTGTGTGTGCAGGGCGCTGAGTGTGGCGAGGGCTTTCGGAGGCGGAGCATTTCCTGTGCGGTCCACTGGGGCGAGTGGCCTGACTCTCCTTCAGAACCAGTCCAGGACGAGCTGTGTGGGGACAGACTGTGGCAGCAGATGCAGCAGGACATGGAGCAGCCGTGCTTCGTTCCTTGTCCAGGTGAACGTTCACGCAAACATCTGATCTGATGTTCACTTCTGTCAATCAGTCCGAGTTTATTTCTTTAAAGGTGTCATTCCATTGTTTTTTTCATTAATATTGTTGTTCTTCATTATTATTAAATTCATTGTGTGTTGGTTCTATTTATAAAAACATCCAGGTTGTTTTGTTTCCAGTTGTTTTTTTCACGGTAGAAAAATGATTAGAGGTCAAACACCAGTTTACTTCTACTTCCTCATACATGTCCATGACGCTGTGAGGAGGCGTCTGTGATTGGCTCAGAATGTGTGAAGGAACACTCCCCCCCCCCCCCCCCCCCCCATCTCTCTGTGTGTTTACCTTTACCAGAGTAACGTCCAGCTAGGTTTGGCACCGTTGCTTGTTTTGAAAACGTGCAGATAAAAAAAACAGTCTTTATTTCCACACAGAGACACATGAACCTGTTTAATCCAACAGTTTTTTTAAGTTTGTGCAGCAGCTACTGTGGCACCGTCTGCTTTTGTAGATGCTAATGCTAATGCTAATGATACTGCAGATTCGCAGCAATGGAGGACGGGGTTAATCCCATGTGGGTGACACTTAAGTCCATTTGACGTCATATGGACTGTCTTTTTCTGGGTCCCTGGTTCTTCTTCTTGTTTTCTGTGAATGCAGAATGCAGCCAAAATAATTAAAATGATTTGTGATTTAAAACACAGGAGACATTAAAATAAATACTAGAAATCAGAATCAGAAAGAGTTTTGTTGCCATTGTTCGTATAGTACACATGTAGTATGCAACTAGGAATTTGTCTCGGTGTAACGCTGCAACATTCAACATATGTAATAACGTATCAATAAAAGAAGAAGAGAAAAAAAAAGAATTTTATATATATATATATATATATATATATATATATATATATATATATATATATATATATATATATATATAGATAGATAGATACATATAGTATAAAAAATCAAAAAAATATAATAAGAAATGCACCAAGATAGAATAAGATAAAAATAAATATAGTAAAAATATGTAATGTGTAAGTCAGTGCAAATGAGACAGAGGTTTTATGTTGGTCATGTGTCCAGTGTTGGCTGCTGTACTTAGTGCTGGGGAGTCTGCTGTACTTAGTGCTGGGGAGTCTGATTAAGTCCCTTGGTGTTCAGCAGCCTGGTGGCCGAGGGGAAGAAACTGTTCGTGAAACGGGAAGTTTTGGTCCGAATGGACCGCAGTCTCCTGCCTGAGGGGAGGGGGGAAAAGAGGGCGTGTCCAGGGTGAGAGGGATCGGCCATGATCCGTCCTGCACGCCTCCTGGTCCTCGAGGTGTGAGGGAAGTTATTTAAGTTATTTAAGTTACTAGTTATTTTCTGTTGGTTCTGTTTCATTTTAAACAGAAAAGTTTCTGCCGTGTTCAGGTCCAAACATGTAACAACATTTACAGTTTAAAGTCCTTCTGTACATGTAGTAAATATATGATATTTCACCATAAATATCTGCAGCTTTATTACATTTGTATTATATTGTGTCTTATATACAGGTGAGGCTTATAGTCCAGAACATATGTTATCCTTGTGAGTCAATCTGGACTTTGGAATGTGGGCCTGATCATAGGACACGTCCTGTGTGCCGCACACGGAGGACAGCATGAGGGTTAAAAAAAAAGAAGAAAAAAGTCGGTCAATGATGGAATATTTTCTGTGAACGCGACCCCTGTGTAGCACTTTGGTAATTTATTTTCCAATTAATCTGACTCGACTCGAAGCCTGAGCAGGTTTAATGTGTGAGTCAGATCTGTTCGACTCACTTATAGATCACTGATGCTGTTTGTTAACTGCACCTGTTTAATGGAACCTTCCAGAACTCTACAGGCTGACATTTTCATCTGCTCTGTGCGTTTTATCAAGTTTGCAAAATATATAAATGTCAAAACATCCACTAATGGCTCTTGTAAATTTAGATTTTCTGCTTGGACGAACTGAGTAAATGAAAAGAGAAAAGGACACGATATACAAACAACATCCAACAGCGTGTTTTTTTGTTTGTTTTTTCACAGTAAAACATAAATGTGTGGTTTTTACCTTCAGGGATGAACGCTGTATCTTACAAACTAGTACCAATGAAACATGTTAAATACCAAACACATGTATTTAACATCAGTTCTCACACTGAGTGTGTGTGTGTGTGTGTATGTGTCTGTGTGTGTGTGTCTGTGTGTATATGTGTGTGTGTGTGTGTGTGTGTGTGTGTGTATGTGTGTGTGTGTGTGTGTGTCTGTGTGTATATGTGTGTGTGTGTGTGTGTGTGTGTGTGTGTATGTGTGTGTGTGTGTGTGTCTGTGTGTGTGTGTGTGTGTGTGTCTGTGTGTGTGTGTGTGTGTCTGTGTGTGTGTGTGTGTGTCTGTGTGTGTGTGTGTGTGTGTGTGTGTGTGTCTGTGTGTATATGTGTGTGTGTGTGTGTGTGTGTGTGTATGTGTGTGTGTGTGTGTGTGTCTGTGTGTGTGTGTGTGTGTGTGTCTGTGTGTGTGTGTGTGTGTCTGTGTGTGTGTGTGTGTGTGTGTGTGTGTCCGCAGAGACATATCATGCTATAACTCAATACTTCAGATATCACCATGAAATTATATGAGCAGACTGTATACATGTAGCTAATGTGCATCAGATGCAATGATCCATTTGAGTAAAGGTCAAAGGTCATAATCATAATAATCATAATTGGTGTTATCACCTACGACGAATAGTTTTTGAGATCTCTGGAGGTCAAAAGTAACTTGTGTAACACTGTTTGTGTCAAACATAGACATATCATGCTATAACTTAATCAATACTGGATATATTATCATAATATTACACACACTGACACATATATACATATAATGAAAATATCAATATTGCAAAAGGTCAAAGGTCAAGGTTGCATTTGGCAGAAAGGTCAATAATGGGTTGTCATAGCAACTTGAGATTGGCACAAAATAGGCATTCTGTGAATACTTCATCCTTTTTTGTGTTAGTTTATTAGTTTTTTTGTGAATTTCAGTTAATTTTAGCAGATTTTTTGTATGTTTCTCTGCATTTTCTGTGATTTAGTGAATTTTTGTGCATTTTGTGGGAAATTTAAGTAAAAAAACAAAAACTAAACACTCAACAGAGAGTCCACAATTAATCCAAGTTAATCAAATCAATCCTGTGATTAATCTGCTGAAAAATGAAATCATTTTGACGGCCTACATTTATATTTGAAACCCCATGGGGACCTGCAATTTGGTCCCAATAGTGTCAGAGGGTCCCCATGGTGTGATTGTAAACATATCAATGTCCCCATAAAGGTAGGAATACAAACACACACATTCATGTATTTCAAACGCTGATGTGTTTTAGATAAAAGCTGTTGTTCAGTCTGGTCGTCCTGCTGTTCAGCCCTGAGGCACAAAATGTATAAATGGTGTGATTGTCCCACTTGTTTATGTCCTGACTGGAAGAGTTTAATACATTTTTAGCTCATCTGGACGAACTGGTGATGATCTGTTGCCATCACGCTTCGTCCGTCCACAGTCTGAGCGGTTAGCGCTCTTGCCTCACAGCAAGAAGGTTCGATTCCCGGACCGTGCAGACCTTTCTGTGCGGAGTTTCAGCTTCTCTCCCCGTGTCTGGATGGGTTTCCTCTGGGGGCTCTGGTTTCCCCCATCACCCAAATCCTCCAGCAGGTGATTCTGACTAGTGCCCTGCACGGGCCTATTATTTGGGCCCAAGCCCGGCCCTGGCCCGAGGGGGTGGAGCCCCAGCCCGGCCCGGTCCGAAAGGTTTTCAGAATTCTCAGGCCCGAACCCGGCCCGGCCCGACTTTTTTTATTTGTTTTTTTTAACCTCCCATAAGAATGTTTTAGCGTGATTGAGTGTGTTTGTAAATTAAATCTGCCGCTCTGAAAATGGGATAACGCTCTGCAGTTAGAAAAAACAGCTTTCTATTTTTTCTGTGAACAACGGTTTCTGACAGATCAATGTGGACATAAAAGAGCAGGTTAAAATAGGGGCTCATGTTTCGATCAGCAGCTTGAGAACTCGGTCTGTGACCGCTGCTGAATCCGCCAATTATACGGTCGTCGGCCCGAAGCCCGGCCTTCGGGCCTAGGGCTCCAGTGCAGGACTCTAATTCTGACCATTAGCCTGGTTCTACAGATGGAGATGGGTCCGCGGGCGCCACCCATGGGTGCCCACTGCTCCTTACAGGTGCCCCAACGGCATGAAGGGACGGGTTAGATGCAGAGGACACATTTCATTGTAGAATATATAATGACAAATAAAGTACTTTACTTTTACTAAAATGTTTTCCCTCAATTCTCAACAGATTTCAATTCAGATTTTATGATCTATTGAATGATTCCCTTTTGTTGATATTAAGACATGACAGCTGTGAGGTCGTGATGAGCACAGGGACACTGGCACTATCTTTGTCATTAGCCTGCATCATGTGAGGACTTTAAACACAGTAAAGTGTAAAACCATCATGTACTAATTAAAGTAATTAACAGATCACTGTTGAATCCAATCAGTGTGAAGAGCGTGGACACGCAATTAACAACAATTAACAAGTGTTCAGCAACAACAGCACAAACCTGTTCTGCTCATTCTACCACAATACACTACACTATTATACACTACACTACACTACACTATTATACACTACACTACACTACACTATTATACACTACACTACACTACACTATTATACACTACACTACACTACAATACACTACTATACACTACACTATTATACACTACAATACACTACTATACACTACACTATTATACACTACACTACACTATTATACACTACACTATTATACACTACACTACACTACACTACACTATTATACACTACACTACACTACTATACACTACACTACACTACTATACACTACACTACACTACTATACACTACACTACACTACACTACACTACTATACACTACAATACACTACACTACAATACACTACTATACACTACACTACTATACACTACACTACACTACACTACACTACTATACACTACAATACACTACACTACACTACACTATTATACACTACACTACACTACACTACACTATTATACACTACACTACACTACTATACACTACACTACACTACACTACAATACACTACACTACACTACACTACTATACACTACAATACACTACACTACACTACACTATTATACACTACACTACACTACACTACACTATTATACACTACACTACACTACTATACACTACACTACACTACACTACAATACACTACACTACAATACACTACTATACACTACACTACTATACACTACACTACTATACACTACACTACACTACTATACACTACACTACACTACTATACACTACACTACACTACTATACACTACTCTACACTACACTACACTACAACACAGTACAACCCTAACCCCGCCCCTTCGCACACATGTGGAAGTAATAGTGTGTTTTTACACTAGGAAGACAGATGCTTGTCTGGTCATTTTCTTTTGTTTATAATCTGCACATTTTAGTTTGTTTCCACAATTTTAAAGATCATTAAAAAAATGCACAACTTTTGAATTCTGACTTGATTTAAATTCTGAAAAATAATATTTTAGTTTTTTAACATGAAGTGCAAAGTGTGTATAAAATCCACACCCAGACACCAGAGGGTTAAATAATAAAAAGTTAATAGTGCATTCACATTTACAAGTCCTTTTTAACTTTCATTTTACTGTATTTTCTGCTCTATATTGTGCACTGGACTATGAGGTGCATTAAGTGAAGCCAAAAACATGAGATAAAAAGTCAAAATTATTAGATAGAATTCAAAATAATGAGATAAAAAGTCAAAATTCCAAGTCACTAAGCACAACCATAATTGATCCTTATATAAAGTCTACTGTGGTTTTTGGAGAAAATTAAAACCTTTTATGTGTCCCTTAGAGTCTGGAAAATACGGTACATTCATTTTATCTTCATATCTTTTTTTTTTATAAGTGAAATGTTGTAAACTGTTCCATAAAAAAGTTGTGAGGCTTAAAAAAATCAAATCAAATCTAAAAAAAGAGGCTGGACGTGACCCTGGTCTGTTTGATGATGTGTCCAAACACTTGATCTGTTGAAGGTCAAACATTAATATCCTTTGTAATTCACGGCAGGGTTTTGTTGTAGCGATAATATCAGTCGCTGCTGCAGCCTCCTCAGCCTCCTCAACCTCAACAGCGCTGGGATTCTCCACCCTGAATGCCCATTAGCGCCTTTCTGTCCACGGACGCATGTCATTATCTTTGATCTTTACAGGCTTCTACTCTATTAGCGTTAGCCTGGTGTTTCTGCTACAGTGGAAACATGCTGTGACTAAAGCTAACTGCTAGCATACATCACACACACATGTCACAGTGAGCCTGACACCTTCACATCCAAACACATATTGTAAAAATAATGATAATAATAATACTGGAAACTAAAACTAAAACTGGCAGCTGTGGTTCCAAAACACTCCTGTAAAAAAACATTTTAAACATGTAGATTTAACATTTTAAACATGTAGATTTAACATTTTAAACATGTAGATTTACATGTTTCACTTTGCACCTGTTTGCCTCATGCTTTATGGGGACTTAAGAAAAAAAAATGTATTTAAAGGGCCACATCATTTCTATTTTACTCGTGGGGACCTTTATTTATATTTAACCCTCATGTGGACCTGAATTATGGTCCCCATGGTGTCAGAGGTCCCCATGTTATGACTGTGTAAACATATCAACGTCCCCAAAAAGATACACACACACACACACACACACATCAAACTCTCCTGAGCCATGGCTCACAGCGAAGGCGGCTGAGTGATGAATCGAGGCGAGGATCAGAGGAGAGTGAGAGACGGATGAACTAAAGCAAGAGTAACAGGCTAACGTGCTAACATGCTAACAAGAATATGGTCAGAAAGGCAAAGAGGATCAGAGAAGGACGTTTGTTTTTTTATCGGCTAATGCCACTTTTTTTATTTCCAAACATCAAACCTACAGTTGTGTGGCGCACCTCTGTGGCCCCTCGCCACACAGGCACTACGCCAGCCAAAGGACGCTACGGCGTCATTATGGTCTGGCAGCGATAAGTGGAGCAGGTCACGTCTGTCAGCTGGACACTCGCTCTCCCACTGACACCCGACACACCATCGTTCACACCGCAGACTGAAAAGGCCACACAAAAGACACGTCCGACCGTGACAGGGGGCTGGAATCAGGCGGGTTCCTGTTGTCATGGCAACCTCACAAGAAGGCCAATATTTTTCAGGGGCAGTAAAAAAAAAAATCTCCTGGTGTGTCGTGTTGTCACAGGTTATGTAAGTCTTTAGCATTTTTTTTCAACCATCTTTCTGTAATAAAATGCTAATGTTACCATTAGAGAATTAGGATTAGCGTTAGCATTAGAGAGTTAGCATTAGCATTAGGGAGTTAAAGTTAGCGTTAGGGGTTAGGGTTAGCCTAAGCGTTAGGGGGTTAGGTTTAGAGTTAGGGGATTAGCGCGAGGGACTTAGGTTTAGCGTTAGAGAGTTAGCGTTAGCATTAGGGAGTTAGGGTTAGCGTTAGAGAGTTAGGGTTAGCGTTAGCATTAGGGAGTTGGGGTTAGTTGGGGTGGCCAGCAGGGTTAGGGTTAGCATTAGGGAATTAAAGTTAGCGTTAGGGGGTTAGGGTTAGCGTTAAGGGATTAGCATTAGGGAGGTAGGGTTAGCGTTAGAGAGTTAGCATTAGCATTAGGGAGTTAGGATTAGTGTTAGGGGATTAGCATTAGAGAGTTAGGGTTAGCGTTAGCATTAGGGAGTTGGGGTTAGTTGGGGGGGGCAGCAGGGTTAGGGTCAGCATTAGGAAATTAAAGTTAGCATTAGGGGGTTAGGGTTAGCGTTAAGGGATTAGCATTAGGGAGTTAGGGTTAGCGTTAGAGAGTTAGCATTAGTATTAGAGACTTAGGGTTAGCGTTAGCATTAGGGACTTGGGGTTAGTTAGGGGGGCCAGCAGGGTGTTGGAAGATAGCCAATGGGAGAGCAACTCTATCAAATAGCAAATATGATGCTACATACAAGTGTACAGTACATATGTATTTACTTTTGTTACTTTCAATTTTCTTTCGTATTCAGAGATGAAAACTTTACGTAAAGGCGTTTCATAACTTGAAAAAATGATGAGATAAAAATTCAAAATTCTACGTCACTAAACCCAACCAGAATGAATCCATATATAAGATACACTGTGTTTTTGGTAAAGAGGAAACCCTTTTAGTGTAAGTGCACCTCATAGTCCAGAAAATATGGTAATATAGATTAAAATGCTATTTAACAATGATTAATCTGAATGAATCCACAGTAACCCTGTGATTAATGTGATTAAAAATCTCATTTATTTACGTAAAACACAAGTGGACGAGCATCGTTTCTTCTACATTTGTACAGTATTGTAAACGTTCTAAAAAATTGATGCAAAGGCACAAGAAGGGAGTGAAAATGTGAGTGGTATAAAACTCACCAACATTCACTGTCGAACAACTGAACAGAAAAAGCAAAGTTGCACCAAGATTCTTCTATTTTTTTTGCCGAGTTGTGCTGCAGCTGAACAGGACAGTTGTGCTGCACTTTTCTCATCTTCCATCACAGTAAACAGCGTGTATCTGCTTTGATGTGCATCACACAATACCAACACTAACAGTGACTGTAGAGGATGTACACAGTCAGCAGCTGCACAGAATGGAAGCCTCATTAAAGCTGGTATATGCAGCTTTTCTATACACGCCTTCATGGCCCACGTCACTGTGATGTCACGATACTGAGAACTAACAAGTCACTCTTTACAAGTCCAAGTCAAGTCTCAAATGCCTGAAATGAACGTTTACACATTCAATCAATCAATCAAATTTTATTTATATAGCACCTTACAAAACCAAAAACTGTACAAGGTGTTTTCCAAAATGAGATAAAAACAATAAAAAAACCAAGTAACAATTATAAAACCAAGATAAAAACAAAGATAAAACAAGTTATAAAACCATAGCAAAAACATGAAGAGTCGACTACATGTCAAACACTCGCCTAAATAAATCTGTTTTTAACTGACATTTATTAAACATCATTAGATCTTAGATGATAGAACATTAGATGTTATTTGAGATAATTTCACATTGTTGTTTTGTTTTGGATTAAGTGTGTAGTAGTTCAGTGGTGAAAGCATGTAGGCCTTACTGTATATACTCTGTTATTTCACACACCATCAAAATTGATCAGAACAAATGATGTAGAATGTGAAGAAACATCCCAAAAGCTTTGTTTAAATTTGAACAATGTATTTTGATCAAATTACAAATTTGTAATGTATTTGTATTTGTATTTGAACCCTGTGGCAGCACGTGTTACAAACCTCTGCACAAATATCAACAAAGGGAAACTATTATTTCTACCTGTGATTTTCCCATCATGTCGGGCAACACATTGGAAAAACTGAAACAAATGAAATAATAAAAGAATTCCATGATAATAAACTCCTGAGTCATATCACACAAGTCTAAAGTCAAGTCACAAGTCTTTATTTGTGTGACTTAAATCCAAGTCTCAGACTCGAGTCCCCGTGTCTGATGAAATTACAAATGATATGAAAGGACAACAGACTTTTATTTAACTTCTTAATGACCTTCTTCCTCTACAAATTGAAACCAAAATAAAATGTTATAAAAGTTTAAATTAAATAAATAAAAAAGTTAGTCCCAGGTCGTCACAGCTGTTATCAACAAAAGGGAGTCATTCAATAGTAGATAAAATCAAACCCACTGTGTGTTTTTATCAACAAATCAATGGTGTGAATGGTATAGGAAACCCCCAAAGCTCTTGTGGGGTCACATGTGACTGAACAATAGAAGGTAACTGGGTAATGACACCAGAACAACACAACTACATGTTGGTTTATTTCTGTTAAAGCTGTGGTTTTAGTTACGGAACAACTGGAGCGAAGTGTTGATGAAGGTGAATGTTGAATTCATAGGGGTTGATTTTTAAGCCCCTACCCCTTATACTGTAGCTCTATTTGAAGGAGTAAAGAGTGAAATGGGATTCAGCCTAAGTACACTCCTCTACAGTTTTTTTTAGAAAGCCTCTTCTTCAGACATTAATTACAGTATTTGACTGGTCTGGTTCTTTTCACATCATATCGGACTGGATGTGGAAGTGAACTAATATGACTTTGACACTCCTGCACTAAAGTATGCAAAAATCCTCTAATAATACACTAATATACACAACATACAATAAAATGCTCTAAAAATAGAATAAAAAGCAGTAAAAATAGACTAAAATGCATTACGAATAAAATAAAACACACTAAAAAATACACTAAAATGACCAAAAATACACTAAAATGCACTAAAAGTATTGCAAAATGCAGTAAAAATGCAATACAATGCACTAAAAATTACTTTAAAATGCACTAAAACTAAAGTAAAAAGCAGTAAAAATACACTAAGATGCAGTAAAACTAGTGTAAAAGGCAGTACATATACAATAAAATGCTCTTGTTTAGTGGAGTTTGTTGTTTTTCTGTTGTTATTTGACTGGTCTGGTTCTTTTCACATCATCTTGGACTGAATGTGGAACTGAACTAACATGACTGTGACCGTCCTGTTTTAAAGCATGTCCTAAATCATTGAATTCCTTGGAATTGTCACAGACACAGTGACAGTAGTGGGTGTTGTCTTTACAGTCGGCTGCAGAATTATACCTTGTATATTGTATAATTTATTGCCCTGCTTGGTCTATTACTTTAGAATCCCCACTGGGCTGGCTGTGTAATTTGTTTGTGCGTTTAGTATATTATCAGACACAGAAGTGGGCTGACTTTGTTTTCCATCAGTTTTAAATGTTCCAGGAGCGAACAGGGAAGCAAATACAACCAACCCTGGAATGGGTTTTCCAAACTGAATATAAACCACCCTTGAGGATCTGATCAGACCCTCTGACAGGCTGTACCCAGGGCATCAATCCCTGACAGGCTGTACCCAGGGCATCAATCCCTGACAGGCTGTACCCAGGGCATCAATCCCTGACAGGCTGTACCCAGGGCAGCTAATCACTAATGTGTTTCCACATACCTCCTCCCTCAGCAGACAGCCATTTGACAGAGTGGTCATCTTGGAGCTCTAATACGATAAAATGCCCTAAAATACAAAAAAATATAATGAATTATACAAAAAATGATGGTAAAATGCACTAAAACTAGATTAAAATGTACTAAAAATACAATAAAATGGACAAAAAATACAGTAAAATGCACTAAAAACTTTACTGAAATGCACTAAAACTGGAGTAAAAGACAGTAAAACTACAATAAAATGCACTAAAAAAATACAGTAAAGTGCTCAAAAATACACTTTTCAAAAATCCAGTTGTAGAAAACCTTCTAGTCTCAACCGTTGTTTAGTGGAGTTTGTTGTTTTTCACTGTTATCATTTGACTGGTGTGGTTCTTTTCACATCATATTGGTAGTCATCACATGCCAATGACACTCCTGCACTAAAGAATGAAAAAATCCTCTAATAATACACTAATATACACAAAGTTACACTAAAAATACAATAAAATGAACAAAAATACACTAAACTGCACTAAAAATAGAGTAAAAGGCAGTAAAAATACTGACAGACTGTACCCAGGGCAGTACATCCCTGACAGACTGTACCCAGGGCAGTACATCCCTGACAGACTGTACCCAGGGCAGCCAATCACTGTTGTGTTTCCACGTCTGCCTCCGTCCTCAGGAGACTGTCATTTGACGGAGTGGTCGTCTTGGAGCTCGTGCCAGCTGACCTGTCTCCAAGGGCGGAGTTTTGAGTCCACGGGTCGCCGGGCTCGCTCCAGGGCCGTAATCATCCAGGTCACGGAGAATCAGGGCAGCTGCCCGCATCAAGTGTTTGAGACGCAGCCCTGCAAAGGTACGGATGAAATGGATTATTATAAATGTTTTAAAAAATGTTTAAACTATTCAACTGAAAAATGAGCAGGAATCAGTGAGTCTGAAGGAAGTGAAATATTGAATGTATTTTCCTACATTATAAGACACACTGTCAATGAATGGTTTATGGTTTAGGTTTATTCATATATGAGACACATTAAGCAAAGTTAAAACTGTCACAAAAACTGCTAAACTTTTATATAAGACAGAACTAAACACACTCTTACTCTGCTAAATCAAACTTTAAATGATGAGATAAAAAGTCAAAATTATTACATAAAAAGTCAAAATTATTACATAAAAAGTCAAAATGATGAGATAAAAAGTCAAAATTACATAAAATGTCCAAATTATTAGATAAAAAGTCCAAAGGCATCAGGGTTTGTTGGGACTTTTGGTACCAAACCGTGTCCCAGGAGGAACAGGAATAATGTTCCAGATGAATGAAGTGTTTCCATGTCAGAGGAATTATTAAATTAATATCAGAATAAACCAGTGACTTTATTGTGAAATTATCGTTTTCAACTAGAATGAAAGTGTTTACATGTTTCATCTGAAAGAAGAATGAACCTTTATTCTGGATTAAACAGGAATAAAAACTCATATAAACAGACTTAGAAAAAAAAAAAAAAGTACTTCCTTAACAACATATCATATAATTCCACTTGACTGACCTTTGACTAAGCCCCGCCCCCTTTGGTTACTGTTGCTATGTGTGTTTGTGGTGGAGTCTCCATCATTTTCACTGTTAAAGACATAACAAAGGAAACAATGGAGTCTTTTTATATTGATTATGAAACACATGTCATAAACATTGTTAGAAAAACCTTCTACATATTATTGTCTGAATTTGAGCCACGAAGGTTTGAAGGTTAAACCGTAAATGCTGAAGTGTTCGTACATTTAACATTTAACCCGTTCATTTGTCTTTGTTTTTCTCCACAAGCGTGTGCTGAGATAAACGCTAATATTCTACACTTACTGAGAGCAACTGATGGATTTATTTAATAGGTTTTTCATTAAAGCCAGAGTAAGAACGTAGCTCTGAAATACATTTAACATTTTGTTCTGAGGATTTCATATTTATATTAATCTGACTGATCATTTATTTACTATAATGTTAAAAAAAAGTATATGTTCGTGGTCTGTAATTGATGTTCTCATCATAAAAGTCGAACTGATCTGTGGGTAATAAGTCAAATTCAGCTGTGATGAAAAAAACACTATAATTAAAATAAAGCATCTAGAATATAAATACTCATAAAAAAAATAGGAATGAATGAATGAATGTGTGATATTAGGGTGTCTTTAGAGACACTTTTAACTATATTTGATTAAATTATTGCTTTATCTACTGTTCGAAGTTAGGACGAGCTCATCATTTAGACTTTTTATCTAATAATTTACACTTTTTATCTAATCATTTACACTTTTTATCTAATCATTTACACTTTTTATCTAATAATTTACACTTTTTATCTAATAATTTACACTTTTTATCTCATAATTTAGACTTTTCGTCTCATAATTTTTGCTTTTTATCTCATAATTTTTGCTTTTTATCTCATAATTTTGACTTTTATTCTCATAATTTTGACTTTTTCTCTTATAATTTTGACTTTTTATTTAATAATTTTGACTTTTATTCTCATAATTTTGACTTTTCCTCTTATAATTTTGACTTTTTATCTCATAATTTTGACTTTTCGTGTCATAATTTTTGCTTTTTATCTCATAATTTTTGTTTTTTATCTCATAATTTTTACTTTTTATCTCATAATTTTGACACTAACAAACCCAAACATTGGGGAGAAAACACACACAAAATACAGTAAAAATAACAAAAAAACAACAACACAAAAAACAATGAAAAATCCTAAACATATTCAAAAAGTCCTCCAAAATAAAGAAACAAAAAACGTCCAGAAATACGATAAAATGTATGAAAAAATGTGATGATAATAATAAAATAATGATAAAATATATGTAAAAAAATGAATACATATTTATTGGACATCTTCAACATTTTCAAAAACACAACTGTTTTATTTAATTGTGTTAAAATGTTTAATCAGATGAATCATTATGATGGAATAATCTGTATTAATGAGTTAATTTGGACAAAACTAGTTATTACATTTGTAAAGATTGTAGTTGTTTTGTTTTGTTTTTTTCAGGCCGATAACATAATAAATTATTATATTACAAACCAATGCAACGTTGACTGTTCTAAAATATTCCTATTACAAAATGTTTGGCTGTTTTATTCCATTTTCTTATAAAATAACATGTTTTTTTTCTGCATAATGGATTTTTTACACATGTCTTTTTATACATTTCCAACCAATTTCCTGCATCTCATTTCATGCCAAATGTCTGTGTTTTCCTTATCGCACTGTTTTCAGTCCAGTTATAATATATGTTTTTCCTCATAATGTGAAGTAACAGAAGCAGCTTTTAACCCTTTACAGTTTAGTGCAGGGTCGTTGTAGCTGCAGACACAGTTTGATCCATCGACTCTGCAAACACACTGACCCTTTGGGGAATAGTTTTCCCATACCTGGCCTCGAGGGAATTTGGGAATTTTCATAAGAATTGTGAACTTGTTGAAAAGTTTCAGATTTTTGGTCTGGTCTTAAGTATGGATGTTTTTCCTTTATTTTTAAGGCATTTGACTCTATTTAAAGGCTATTTTTGTGTGTTTTTATTACATTTTCTTCTAATTTGAAGGCATTTTACTCTGTTTAAAGGGTATTGTAGTATATTTTAGTGTATTTTTGGCCAAAATTAAGGCAATGGAGAAAACCTTTAAATATATGAGTGTTTTTCAGTCTCCATATTTTTCCTGTTAAATAAACAGTAAAAGTGAGTGTTTTAGTTTAATTTTAATGTTTAGTTTATTTTGTCTTGACTCTTCAACAGTTGAAGAACGGCTACAGTTTTCATTTGTAGAAGTGTTATAAAATACCCTATCAATAGAATAAAATGTATATATGTTGTTATTATAATAATGTATATATAGTGTTATTATAATAATGTATATATAGTGTTATTATAATAATGTATATATAGTGTTATTATAATAATGTATATATAGTGTTATTAAAATAATGTATATATAGTGTTATTATAATAATGTATATATAGTCTTATTAAACTCTTGTCCAGTATCAGGACCAGCAGGGAAAAGGTTAATGTGATGAGAGTTTGACACCAGGGACACACAGTGCTAATGAGACATGTCTGCTGTCTGTGTGTGTGTGTGTGTGTGTGTGTGTGTGTGTGTGTGTGTGTGTGTGTGTGTGTGTGTGTGTGTGTGCGTGTGTGTGTGTAGGAGGAAAATGTCACAGTTACCAGTGGAGGACCGGAGGATGGAGCAACAACCAGCGAGCGGTGTGGTGTCAGCGCTCAGACGGTGTCAATGTCACAGGTGAGCAGCGTCATGTGACCAGATGGAAACAGCTGTGGTTCAAAAATACAAGTTAGTTTAGTTTACGTCCATAAAAAACAAACAATCAAGGAAGAAAACAGAGAAATAAATAAATAAACTCCACCAGGTTTGGATCTGTTCACAACTTATTTATGTTATATTTGGTAAATGTATGAGCTTTACCTTAAAGCAGGTTATTGACATATTTAGTTAAATCAGACAATATATTTAACATTAGATCTAACGTGTGTGCGACGTCACATAACGTCAAAGTGACGTCATACGTGGTCCAATATTGAAATGGACATATGTGAAAAACACGACCCAGGATTTATTTACATTTTTTTAAACCCTCTAAAGCAGAGGTGCCAAACATGCAGCCCGGGGACCAAAATCGGCCGCCAATGGGTCCATTCTGGCCCCTAGGATGAATTTGTGAAATGCAAAAATTACACAAAAAATATAAAAAATTAAGGAAGTTAAAATAATTTGACATCAATTCAACTGAAAATGGATCAGACTAGAGTCAATAATAAACAAATGATGAAAAACGAACATTGTCTACTTTGCTTTAGTGTACAAAAAAGGAAATACATGAATAAAAGTACTAGCCTGTTATGAAAATGTGAATAACCTGAAATGTAGGTGGAATCTGACCAATATTCTGAATGTTACTGAATGTGTGTATTTGGTACAAATGTATAAGTGATAAACTAAATGCAATATTGTTAATATATTATTTACTTTTCTTAAGAATTTTCAGGCTGTTAATATTTGTTCATGTTATGTTCGAGTACAGTTTGTAGATTTAAACATTTTCATTGTGGAATTTTACTAGTTTTCAGACTGGTGCTGCTTCACTGTTGAACTCTACCACTGATCTAGTTTAATATGTTAGCGTTAGCATTAGCACAGACTGGTGCTGCTTCACTGAGGTCTGAACTCTACCACTGATCTAGTTTATTTTTGTGACAGTGGAGGCAGATATGACAGCCATCACCAACAGATCAAACCATATGGTACCCCCACCCCACCCCCCACTCCGACCCTGACCCTAACTTCCAACCCCAACAAAACACTAACAATCCCAGAAATAGACCACGTCCACTCCTGTCCTTAGACCCTTAGAACTTCCACCCAGTGTCAGTGGAACACATGAACATATGAACATGTTCTAGAACGTCTGTAAAGGTTCCTCTGGAGGTGGTTCTGTCTGCTTTTATGTCGGATCAGATATTTGGACTAAAAAGGAGAAAAACACACTTAGTAAGATTTATTTATTTATTTATTTTTGCAGTTTAGAAAGTAGAAAATACTTGAAAAATTACCTTTTATAAACCAGTTAAAATGAAGACATTTAGGGAGAAAAAGGCAAATGTTTCCAGAAAAATAAATACTCCAGTAAAGTACAGATACCTGAAAAATACATACTTAAGTACAGTAGTGAAGTACTTTTACTGAGTTCTTTCCACCTGTGCTATTTATGTAATAAATAACAGTAATAATAATATTGATAATAATATTAATAGTAATAATAATAATTATTATTATTATTATTATTATTATTATTATTATTATTATTATTATTATTATTATAACAATAACAATAGTAATAATAATAATAATAATAATAATAATAATAATAATAATAATAATAATAATAATAATAATAATAATAATCATAATAATAGTTATAATAGTAATAATATTTCTCTTGCTGCATGAGTTCCTTCACCTTTTTTCTAGACTTTTTTTGCAGTGTTAACATAACCTGTGTGTGTCCGTTTTCAGTCTGAATTTGTGCAAGAATGTGTCACATGATTTAATCCATTAAGAGGAAAATGTGCAGGCGTTGCCATGGCAATAAGTGAAGGTTCAGTGTGCTGTCACAGAGCTAACTTTTGGCAGCAGATGCTTTAAAAATACATCCTGAAGGCATTTGGCTCTTGTTTTGGGAGATAATTGTGACAGTTGTGCACAGGGGCGGTGCTAGGTTTTCCTGCCCCCCCCCCATGTGCACGCTGCAAAAAAAAAAAAAAAAAAAGGTTTCTGCACAATATCCAGGACATTTAGGATGAAAAAATAGATGAGTTCAGTTCTGAAAGACCATAAATATGTGCATTATTTGTAAAAACATAGTCCAGTGTTTCATTATAAATGTAAATAAAGCTGTATAAACAGTGACGTTTATCTTATTAACAGGTTGTTTTCAAAAAAGAATGTAATGAAGTCGTGAATTTCCAGAGCGTCTAACTCTGCAGTCACTGATCGACTATTTCAGTCTTCGTCCTCAGTCGTCTTCTGAACCCACATGTCCATGTGTGTAGACCAGTAACTGTGGACACACTATCTGAGGACATGAAGACCTGAGGACACTTGTCTTTAGGGACCCTCTACTTACTACCACTGAAGTGTGATGTTGTTTAAACTTTATTAGAGTTAGTGTGAAAATAGAGTTTGGTGTCAGTGATAAAAACATCTTCTAATCACTTCTATTTTAACACAGTTTGGATCAAAACGGTAAAATGTAATTGTCTCAATGTTCATCTGAATGGTGGGATTTTAATATCAACTAAATGTATTTATTCCCACTCATCTAAAAAAATGAATTAAACTGATTTTTATTCCACATAATCTATTTAAGATCAGAATAAACCAGTGATTTTATTATGAATTCACTTTAATATTGAATGATCATTTTTAACTAGAATCATGTGTTTACATGCTTCATCTGAAAGAGGAATGAACCTTTATTCTGGATTAAAACAGCAATAAAAAAAACTCCTGTAAACAGCTTCATATACCGAGGCTCATTTTACTTTAGTTTTATTTGACTTTTCTTGTGTTGTAGTTGAATTTGGCTCCAGCCTTTCCTCAGCTTCCATCCATCGATCGTCTCCCTCTTAACATAAGTTAATCAATAATCCAGACTGGGAGCTGGAGGCGTTCAATCCATATAAATATAATCATGCGTTTGTATTTGTGGGAAGTAAAGCAGGCGTAGAGAAAAGAGAACAAAGGTAGTGGTTGTGTGGGAACTGGAGCTTTAGTTTGATGTGTGTGGGGGGGGGGGGATGTGTGATCTTATCTGTGTAAGGAAGTGTTTCTGCAGCACACACCACAGAACGCTGCAGAGCACACACCACAGGCAGAGCGCTGCAGAGCCACGCATTATTCTCTGATATTTTGACGTGCAATTTTCCATGTTGGAATTAAAATGTTCTCAGATTGATCGGGGGGGGCCGATAGGGGGGGCCCGGCCCATTAATCAGCTGTGACAGGACATTAGTTTACTGATCAATGATCAATGAGCAGAGGAAGTCAACTGAGCACCTGTGTCTTCTGTCCAGGAGGGTGTTTCCTGCAGAAACGACCCGCTACCATCAGACACTGCCATCCGCCCTGCACCAAACCCTTCTCCCACTGCACACCGGTAAGAGAGAGAGAGGGGGGGGGGGGGGTCACACTATGTTTGGAATAAACATCCACTTTTATTATAATAATAATAATAATAATAATAATTGATTCCATTTTTATAGTGCTATTCAAGGCACCCAAAGCGACTTTATACTGAAAAAAGTAAAACATTGAATCAAACTTATGAGGGTTAAAAAATTGTCTTCAAGTTTTACTTTTTATCTCATGATTTAGATTTTTTGTTCCATAATTTTCATGTTTTTTCTCATTATTTTGACTTTGTCACTTTTGACTTTCATTATTTTGACAGTGTCACTCACACTGGGGTATGAATGTGTATGAATGTGTATGAATGTTCGGTGGTGGGGGGAGGTAACCTGACTCGTCATCTGCATGTTTCGCTCACACAACCATGAACCATGAGGTTCAGGTTTTCTTCAAAACGAAGGAGCCAATCAGTGTCGCCGGGTGGGACGACCCCATGACTGGGAGACGTCGTGGCTTCATCTAATCACATACAAGGATTTTAGATAAGACCCCTCCTTTGAAAACAGGTCCCAGACAGTGAGATAAACATCTGGTGAGGGTCAGAGTAGGTGGGAGGGGCCGTAGGTGGGAGGGGCCGTAGGCGGCCACGCTTCTGTCAGGCAGAATATTTGTAAAATGAGACTTAATTAGTTCAGCTGCTTCATATTTATTTAGCTTTTTGTAAAAGGAGGATTTTTAATATAAAAAAACATCATGTAATTCGACCTTTTTTTTTACATTAAAATGTGCAGATTTCATTCATTTTATTTTGATTACCCTTTTTTTCATTTTTATTTATTTATTTATTTTTACATTAAATTCTGCAATTTTCATCATTTTTTTCTATTTCTCTTTTTTAAAATGGTCTTTTTCCTTTTTTATATATTTATTTATTTGAACTTTTTTACATTAAAATGTGCATTTTTATTACTTATAGGTATTTTAAGTCATGCCTTTGCAGACGCTCACAGGGGAAATTATTAATTCTGATCATATTTTACTTCTCTGACCCCGTGTAGATCTAATTCTGTCTGTACAACCTAAATTAAAATAATTTTTACACCCTTAATATCTTCAGTGTTATTCGTCCTATGGCCCAGATTGAACCCTTCGGCAGTCTAGATTTGGCCCCTGGGCCTTATATTTGACACCTGTGTGGTACAGTTTTATTTTGCAACGTTCTGAGCACGTGTGTGTGTGTGTGTGTGTGTGTGTGTGTTTTCTGTTGCTTCATTGTCAGAATAATTG